>OY757011.1:82597238-82812238 GCA_963580285.1 Lucinisca nassula
GTGACGAATGAACATTATCGCTATTTTTCTTCCATTTGCAACTAAACCCCAAGAGGGGACACAGACGTTGTATACTGCATATACTCCAGTTTTGAAGGCTGAAAGAGCACACAGTCACCATGTAATTACGGTAGGGTTCTTTAACCTACACAGGGGATGGTTCTCCCTGCACAGAGGTCTCCAGTAAACGTCCAGATTCGAAGGACGATGCACTTTATGATATTCATACCTGCAAAATTCATTATGCCAATGGAACGTGTTCTGACGCCGAAATTTTGTCACCGCTGCTGGGGATCGAACCTGGGACCTTTAGCAACTGAGGCACTGAGCTAGGTGGCTGGCTAAATTAAGGAAGGCAGAGATTAGCCGTAGTTATCTCCTTACCGGACTCAGAAAAAGTGAAATGTATTTTTTGTTGAAATCGTGGACGTTTTGTGTTATTTTCAAAACAGTTTCAATCATGCTTGTGTAGACAGAAATAAAACAAGAGGACCCTGTATCGCTCACCTGAGCTAACAGATTCAAAGTTTCAGGAAGTGCCAACCTTTACTGAAGGATTAATGGAAGGACATGGTGATGACAGAGTAAGCATTTTCTGCAAATCAAGTAGAATGTAACTCTATGATAAATAGGCTGACCTCACCAGTTTTCCAACGCATCCAAGCTTTTATTCCTGACTTGCTAAGACGATCCGATATAAACTGATGTAAGTTTCATAAAGATCCGATCAAAACTGAAGGGGCAGCAGTGCTAACAAGGTCGAAAATAGGCATTTTTAAGCAATCAAAGGCACGTAACTCTATGATAAATGTGCCGACTTGGCCAGTATTCAAACTCATCCAAGGTTTTATTCCCAGCCACCTTACATATAAGTTTCAGAAAGATCCGATCAAAACTGAAGGGGCTACGGTGATGACAAGGTCAAAATTTGGCATTTTTAGCAACCAAAGGGATGTTACTCTAAAATAAATGGGCCAACTTGGCCAGTTTTCGAACTCATCCGAGTTGTCATCCCCAGCCACCTTACATATAAGTTTCAGAAAAATCCGATCAAAACTGAAGGGGACCGTCCATGCTTATAAACCCTATTGGTTTCATTGGGCGACAGGGCTTGAGAAGTCATTTCATCTCAATGTCGGGTAAAAGTCCCACAAAATTGGAAGCAACGTCTCCAAAATGACCTTTACAGTGTTGACGGGGACGTTAAACCTCAAATCAAACAAACAAACAAACGTCATGTACACACGTTCTTTAGCACTCTGCCAAAAACACATAGATTTTATACGATACGCGTTGTGCAAGAAACTGACAAACATTTCCCCTTCAATACGGAGCTCTCTAGCAATCTCCTCGATAACGTGGGTTGTGCCCGTCCCAGCCTGGACATAAACAAGGCAGTTGGGCCCAGTTGGGCCTTGTTTTTTTATCAGATCAAAGACCGTCTTCTGCTTTTTAGTAAACATTTTATTTCCTTTTCTGCGAATGTGTCAAAAAAGTTACAGGGGCTGATTGGAAGTTGACCGCAAAGCGACACAATACAAAATTCCCAGAGCACAGCCCATTATACGTAGAAACACCATCCAGTTATCTTATCTGCGTAATACGTGTATACGTAGTCCTAGCAGAATATGTTACATTGACAAAATAAATCAAAGGAGAAATCAAGGCTATCACACACATTTTAACAGTAACAACTTCACTGCCGGACGTAGTTTCCGAAGTTCCGGATAATATCTGTCCTGCACGTCCCGCTTTTTAAACACGTCGATTATGGCAAGCGCACGGGCTTCCGTACCGATCATTGACAGAACACTGCGGAAAGCGAAGCAAAAGTTGGAAAATCTATATTTAGATACATCTTTTTGGATTCAAATTGGCAAAGCGAGCTAAAGTTAAATGAAAGACAACGGGTGAAAGTGAAAAAAGTTCCCCCCGTATCACTAGTTCGGTTTTGATTGATGAAAACCTGAACATTTTTGTCACACGTTTATGCCGAATTTTGCTTTGCTGAGTTAATCCATGCGAGAAAAACATGTTTCCTGCAAGTGGCAGACAGAGGCGGATTATTTTTGCAAAGTGGACTTATTTAACTTGTATAGTTCATAATAAGCAGGTGAAAAACTGCATTTGCGAAAAAGATACACTGGATAAAATGAGGTAACCCCCCCAAAAATGGAGCCGAAGTTCCCCCCCATTGTCTCTAATATCATACCCCCCCACCCCCCCCCCCCCCCAAAAAAAAAAAAAATTCATTTTTTTTTCATGATTCAAGCCCCTATGGTGTTAGGCAGCTCGCAGGGCTTGACGCTTTGTGCAAAATAGTACACTTTTTAACAAAACTCTCGAATAAGTGTATGAGAATGAGGATAACTTATTGAAAATTGTCATTTGTGGAGGTTAATAGTCGGTTTTACGTTCGCAAATTCCACCCGTAAAACCGCCGATTTACCTCCCCAAATGACAATTATTGAAAGAAAGTTATCATACATGTAATCACCGCGCGGAGGCCCCCGCCCATAAGGGCTTGAAGAAATAGGTGGGCTGCATGATGCTTCCGCGCAGAGCTGAAACTGCATGACCGCACTCGAGTACTGGTAAACCGCTTAGAGGATCTAAGCCTGTCTAGGCAAAGCGGTGCGAGTCGAACCGTCCATGCTTATAAACTCTATTAGTTTCATTGGGCGACAGGGCTTGAGATGTCAGTTCAACTCGATGTCGGGTAAAAGTCCCTCAAAAACGGAAGCAACGTCTCCAAAATGACCTATATAGTGTTGACGGGGACGTTAAACATCAAATCAAACAAAAAGAAACTTCATTATTTGTGAGCAAGCAGACCTATAGAATTTCGAGCCTGAGTGAGCCGAGAATGTGAAAAAAAAAAAAAAATAATAAAAGAAGAAAGAAACAAGTGGTATAACCCAAGGCCAGGTGGATATTTAGCCAACAAGATGCATATAATGTCATTACTGGTTGGTGGTTATTTTTTGCGAAACAACAGAGTGCGTTTTGTTCTTAGCGTCAAAGTTTTAAATACATGTATTGAAAAATGATTTACACTGACCCAGATCAATCTTTTTGAGGTGTTTGTCCTGAACTCATAAAACCAAGGCCTCATTTCATAAATTTCATAAATCAGATTTTAAGTGTGATCAGCTTTAAACCAATTTTAAGTGGAGTGCGTACAAAATGCAGCCCCATGTGTTGACAGTTCTACAATTGTCACGGCCAGATTATCTCAAGGGAAATAGGGACACGGCATTTTCAAGGGCGGTAGCTCTTTTGGTGTCAAGTTTTGCCGGAAAAGGCGGATCTCCTCTTAAAGGAAAGAACTTGCTCCTAAGAGGATCAGGAGCAAATTCTTTCCTTTAAGAGTAGATACATTCTGAAAAAAAAAAAAGGCGGGATAGGGGGACAAAATACATCACGAAAACGAGCCTATATAATTTTGACCCCCTTGAACCCCACTTTTATATAGTAAAACTGGGGTTTACAGGCGTTAACGTTATTTTTCTTATTTCTGCTCTAAAATATAGATTGTGGTTACTCGTTAGAACCGCCTCGAACGAAAACTATCACAATTTTTCATCTTAAAATTTTCGTTTTTGCTGGTAAAATTTACAATGTATATGCGTGTTTTCGTAATGATAATTCAAATGAGTTGCCGCCCCTGAAGGTGTAACCATTCCCATTGAAGAAAATCCGCAAACATGACAGTGGGGTGTGTTAAATCAATGCCAAACATGTCGTGGGGTATTGTTGGCAAAGACAGGGGATTTGATCCCATTAGTTCAGCGAGTTGTTTCTGTCTATCGTGGCAACTAATGATTTTGCCGTTCTTCTTCTTCTTCTTCTTCTTCTTCGCCGTCGTCTTCTGTAATGACGAAGGCAGCGTCAAAAAGACTTGAAGAAAAATAGCCAAAGTTTGTAAAGCGCATTCCATTAATTAGAAATGCTAAAAGTGCAAGATTGCTCTTCGAGGGCCCTTTTATCGTCTTCAATTTTCTCCACCTTCAGTGAAATTCCACTATTAAGACCACCATTAAAAGCATATTTTGAAGGTGTCAGGTATATTTTCTTTATGTTTTCTACAGCCAGTGGGCTTAAGTGGGAGACCATCTTTGGGACTATTCAAAAGTGGTCTTAAAGACAACTTTTGAACAGTCCTAAAGGTGGTCTTAATATAGGAATTTTACTGTATATTAATTTTGATTGATTGTCTCTTGACTATGAACTTTTGTTTGATTTGAGGTTTAACGTCCCCGTCAACACTGTAAAGGTCTTTTTCGGATGCGTTGCAACGTTTACCCGACATTGAGATGAAGCATGAACGGTCAGACTCGAATCACTTTTCCTGGGCAGGCTTAGAACCTCTAAGTGGTTTACCAGTACTCATGTGCGGTCAGTTCTAGCTCTGCGTGGAAGCATCATGCAGCCCAATCTATTTCTTCAAGCCCCGATGGGCGGGGACTGCTTGAGTATGAACTGACAACATGCTCAACTTTCCTGTACTTAAAGCAAACAGTGAAGACCCTGGTCAGGCTCCGCTTCTTGCGGCGTCAGATCAGGGCCTATACTGTGCGTCAATGTTCCATTTCTGGGGTACTAGGCGTATATTTTATGGGTCTTGGGGTTTTCGTCAAAATTTATTAGGAAAATGATGGATCTTATAGAGAACAGTGGAGGCCCTGATCAGACGCCGCGTTCTGCGGCGTCTGATCTGGGACTCCACTGTTTGCCAGGGTACCCGTTTTGAGGGTTCTGATACTAAATGGGTTAATATCTTTTTGCTGCGCTTTTTCAACGTTTTATTGCGTTTCAGTAGGTTTTGGCAGGGCAACGTAATAAAACCATTCTAGCCCTCAATACTTGAGTGAGATTGGGGCTTTAGAGGAGCGTGTGCTACGGGTGGGTTACGCGTGGCCTTGAAATCATTCCGCGTGGTAAATTGTGTGAAGTGTTCCCATTACAAACACTTGAACCTTGAATCAGAGAAAGTCTATTTGGGTAGAATGACTGTATGTAATATATCCGTATAATTGCTAGTATGTCATGGCTCAATTTTATTTGGTATTTTATAGGTTGTTTAAATATCATTAGTAATCGTGACCCATTGTTAACCTATTGTTGCTGTCTACAGTACTATACTCCGTTGGTCCTATCTAGACAACAGGTCCTAAATTCGTACGTCATCAAAGCCAAAATAAGTTTCTACCTGGCAAAGTTGAAATTTTATTTTTTTTTTTTTGTTGTTGTTGTTGTTGTCGTCGTTGAAAATTCAGCCACACTTAGGCCTAAAAATGCTGTGTTTTCGCTAACATGCCGAAAAAATAGGGTCAGTAGGGCCGTTAAAAAGTTTTGTCAACTTTCATGACCTTAACCATATTACCAGAAAACATTCAAATATTATTTCTGATGTTATGAGGATAAATGAGCAAAAAGGACATGACTGTCAATTTTGGCAGTTCAAAAGTGCTGTACTGAAATGTGCGGCACCGGCCACGCCCTCTAGCACCAGCTTAAGCAGAACCCTATTTCAAAAATGATTCTAAATGAACTAATTGTACCAAATGAGCAGAGAATATAATCTGCAAAATGATGATGTACGGGGAGACTTGTTGCAGTACCGTTGCAATTACAGAAAAATCAAGCAGTGTGTTGCTGTTTGGCTTGAGGCCACATTGAAAAGTGTTTGTAGCGGAATTGAGCGCACAGAGCGAAATGTACATGTATGTTCTATGGTAATTAGAATTGCCTCGATTGGGCGATTACCCCCCCCCCCTCCCCCGTGCTTTTCAACGAAAAAGCGGATCATGTTTGTTTGTTCGATTTGAAGTTTAACGTCCCCGTCAACACTGTAAAGGTCATTTTGAAGACGTTGCTTCCAATTTTGTGGGACTTTTACCCGACACTGAGATGAAATGACATCTCAAGCCCTGCCGCCCAAACGGACCATGTATTACCCCCAACCACCCATCTCATCCCAGCCCCACCGGCTGCAGTGAAGAAAACTGCAGGGACGGCACAAAAAAATCAGGATCGGTCGGGTTAGTGGAAACAAAGGTATTTTTAGGCCTTATTACAGTTGAACTTCGATGGCTCGAACATCGATGGCTCGTTTACCATGGCTGAGTCGAACCCGTTTATTAGTTCCTAGAGAATTCCTCTGCACAAGACAAAGTGTGGGATAATTAAGGAGGTTTTCGACTTTTATCTTGCATATTTATGCTGTGTGTACTCATTAGAATCGCCTCAATGAGGCGATTCTAATGACTACACACAGCATACATTTAAGTCATAGAACACCGAAAAGAAGTCCAAAAATACCCCCGTTATGTTTTTTGGAAGTATGCAACAGTGGCTCGAACTTCCGCTGTCTCGAACAAATTTCCATGGTCCCAAAGGGGTTCGAGCCATCGAAGTTCGACTATAAATAAATTTGTATGTCCTAACCATTTTATTTTCCTTATTTCTGCTCTAATACATAGGTTGTGGGCTCCCGTTAGAACCGCCTCATTGAGGCGGTTCTAACGAGCGCCCACAATCTATGTTTACAACAGAAATATGAAAAAATCGCAAAATTCCGTTTGAAAAAAACAACAACAAACAAACAATGTTTGTAACGGAGATCTGAAAAATTGCACTATTTGAAAAAGTGGGCTGAAAACCATTTTTGTCAAAGGACCGATGACCGCCACATGATGAAGCAATTCGTTCAAGGACCCGCCATTGATTGCTACTTTAGTTTCCTTGTAAAGGACTTAATTCCTATTTTCACCTCATTTTAAAGTGCATCAAAACGATTTAAAACAATAAATCTCGGTGCAGTTGACAAGTGAACGATTTGTTACAATACAAATCAAGACACAAATGAAGGAAGTTGAAACGGCCAATATTAAAATTCAAGCTTGACTAAAAAGAAAAACAAATACAAACGATTATGGGTTTTTGGCCGGAAGATCAAACGCACCCGTCTGATGAATATAAGTGGTTTTTAGATGACCTAAATTTAATGTGTTCTTGCGCGACAGAGTCCGAACAAATGCCGGTAGATGTTATCTATAGCGGCCCTCGGAGAAATTAATGTCCCGTTTTATTATTCATTCGCCGTTTCTTATACATGAATAATATTCAAATAAATAAAGTGCGATAGCTTAAAGCAAAAGTTATCATTTTTTTCCGCTTTATTTTCCTTGATCTTGTGGAAAAGCTCTAATTTTTTGGGAGCATGTAACTTTGCACCATGTTAACAAGTCCGTTTAATGAAGACCCCTCTAAACTCACTTTATATAGAGAAGATTGGGTTAACTGGGGTATAAATTATTTTTCTTGTTTTTGCTCCGAGACATAGGTTGTGGGTACTCGTTAGAACAGGTTTTGACGAACATCCATAACCTATTGTTTGAGTGGAAATAAGAAACATAGCACAACATTTCATCAGAAATATGCTTGTCCCGGCCATATGACATGACAGTCGCTATTTTAGCTGGTCTAGTGAGGGCCAGTTATAATGCCAGGTCATGAGGCATAATTGGGTGGCTAAAGGCACCTCAAGCCGTGTTGCCCAATGAAACCAATGGGGTTTATAAGCATGGACCGCTTTGCCTGGACAGGCTTAGATCCTCTGACATTTCAAGCCCTACCGCCCGAACAAACCAATAGGGTTTATATGCATGAGCTGTCCGACTCGCACCAGCTTATGAGCAGAAATAAGCACAATAATGTATACCTATGTATATCCCAGTTTTCTCTATAAATAAAGTGGGGTTATGGAGCCTGTATGACTATATATAGAGCGCCTTATGCAGGACCATTAACTTAAAGATATTCGTTTTTCTTTGCATTTTTATCTTTAAATCAATGTCTTTCAGTTTTTTTAACAATACCAGACAAAATCAGCAGTTTTCATCGAATTTATATCGTAAAGAAATTTGTCATAATGTCCAGTTTGAACGTTCTTACGATCATTTCACAATATATTATTATGCAAAATTTGCATTTACATTCAAACCATTATTGAAAAGTTCCGCAAAGTGTGACTGTTCACGTGTCTGTTTGATTTGAGGTTTAACGTCCCCGTCAACACTGTAAAGGTCATTTTGGAGACGTTGCTTCCAATTTTGTGGGACTTTTACCCGACATTGAGATGAAATGACATCTCAAGCCCTGTCGCCCAATGAAACCAATAGGGTTTATTAGCATGGACGGTCCGCCTCGCAATGCGGTTGTTCACGTGTCTGTAAGTAGTTAAAAAAACAAAAACAAAAACAGAAACAAACAAAACAAAACAAAAAAAAACGTCGCCGCTTGCTCTAGTAATTCCATGTTTCCGGTGTATGGGTTCTGATCATTGCCTAAATCTTTAGGTCTTTCAACGCTATTAGAACAGAAATAAGTTTTATGCCCCTGGAATCAAAGATTCGTGAAGGGGGGGGGGGGGGGCATACAAGCTTTGGTCTGTCTGTCCGTCTGTTTGTCTTTTAAACTGTTGGTCTGTCCGCAAAACCTTAACATTGGGCTTAACTTTTGAATGGTAACTGATAGGGCTTTCATATTTCACATGTGCATTCCTTGTCACAAGACCTTTCCAGTAGTGCCATAATGTTTGATCTTGTAACATTGACCTTGACGTTTGACCTACTTTTTTTAAAAGTTTAACATCGGCCATAACTTTCGATTGGTAAGTAATCGTATTTCACATGTGCATTCTATGTCACAAAACCTTTCCAACGCTATAGTTTGAACGAATTGACCTGAGACATGTGAACTCTATTAACATAATTTCACACCCGACTGAATGCATATATTTATCTTCATCGTTTTCCAAAGATGGCGATATTGTTATCCAATACATAGAGGTCGATAAATAGGCCGCTATTCACGAGATGCCGAAAATTAACGAGAAGTTTACGAAAGCCGACGTATTAGGCGATAGCATTGGCTAATTAATTTCTTGCATAAAGGTCAGTCTCATGTCAAATTGTTCGAACTATACCATAATTTTTAACCTTGTGACATTGACCTTGACGTTTGGCCTACTTTTCAGAAACTTTAACGTTGGCCATAACTTTCGATTGGTAAGTGATAGGGCTTTCATATTTTACATATGCATTCCTTGTCACAAGACCTTTCCATTGGTACCATAGTTATTGACCTTGTGACCTTGACCTTTGACCTACTTTTTAAAAGCTTTAACGTTGGCCATAACTTTCGAATGGTAACTGATAGGGCTTTCTTATTTCACGTGTGCATTCTCTGTCACAAGACCTTTCCAGAGGTACCATAATGTTTGACCTCATGACCTTGACCTTGACATTTGCCCTTTTGTTAAAAAACTTTATTATCGGCCATAACTTTCGATTGGTAAGTAATCATATTTCACATGTGCATTCTATGTCACAAGACCTTTCCAACGTTACCATAATTTTTGACCTTGACGTTTGACCTTGACGTTTGACCTTCTTTTCAAAAACTTTAAAGTAATCACTTACTTTCTATTGGTAAGTGATATGGCTTTCATATTTCACTCACAAGACCTTTCCCATGGTACCATTATTTTTGACCCTGTGACCTCTACCTTGACATTTGACCTACCATTCAATTGGCCATAACTTTTGTTTGGTAAGTGATAGGGCTTTAATATTTCACAGGTGCATTCTATGTCACAAGACCTTTCCAACGATCCCATAAATTTTTACATTGTAACCTTGACCTTGACGTTTGACCTCCTTTTTAAAAACCTTAACAATAGCCATAACTTTTGATTGGTTATAGGGCGTTCATATTTCACTTATGCATTTCATGTTCCAAGACCTTTCCAGTAGTACCATAATTTTTGACCTTGTAACCTTGACCCTGACGTTTGACCTACTCAGTACTTTTTAAAAACTTTATCATTGGCCATAACTTTCGATTGGTAAGTGATTGGGCTTTCATATTCCACATCGAGCATTCCTTGTCACAGACCTTTTCAGCGGTACCATAATTTTTGACCTTGGGATCTTGACCTACTTTTTTAATACTTGAACATAGGCCATACCTTTTGTTTGGTTATTGATAGGGCTTTCATATTTCACAGGCGTTGTCCGGGGGCATCAGCGTTTCACAAACGCATCTTGTTCATCTTAAAATTTTCGTGTTTTTGTTTTTCGGCGATAAAGTTTTCAATGTATTTGTATAGGCCTGTTTTCGGAGGAATGCCAAGAAAGAGGGTCATATGTCTTTGATTTCTTTTCGCAATTTGTAAAACACCAATCAAAATATATTTGCATCTATGCATGATCAACAATCTGGAAAACTGTAAAATTTATGATTTATTAATCTAAGAGATGAAAATAATAAGAGCCAGCGCCAGACAAACGCTACAATAAGACATGTGCGCCCAACAAAGACTCCGATCAGCCTGCGCTCGAAGGATAGCTAAAGGCCCATTGCTCCTTCATGCAGCAAGAGAAGTCTCTGGTTAGTCTATATGGATGGGTAGGTTGATCTGATTCTTCGCTGGACGCGCATGTCTTATTGTAGGTTTTGTCGTACGCTGGCGTAATTGATATCGTGTTCAGGTTGAATAGCTTAAATTTTCCGAATATATGCTAGCATTCTACATAAATCTACAGCGGGCCGTTAGCTACAGAGAATAGAAGGGAAGATTCGTTTTTAGACCAAAGTTCATGAATCAGGATTTTGACAGGCAGAGAGACTTAATGTTTGAGTTTTGTTTCAAGATTTGGCTACACCATCCGCAAGTGTGTTGCTGGAACAAAACAGGAGCAAATGCTGAGAATCCAGAGTCAGAGCCAGCTAAACGGAATGAAGTTGAGTATACTTTTTGAACTGTAACAATTCGGTTATTTAAAACGTTTTAGGTCCGCACAAGAGAATAGTCCTGAAAGTTTTGTGAGTAGTAAAAAGAGGTTTCAGGAATCGCCTTGAAAGTCGCAAAAGTAGCAGGAAAATATCACTATGCCATTGGCATTTGGTAACTTTTGTCAGATTATGACCAAGTGTTTGTGCCCAGCAGACTGGTATTCAATCACTGAGCTTTAAAATTCATTCATTGATGTTGTTGTTTTGGTATGAACCCAGAAATTCGGCCGCCCAATACACAAGTGTTGATTTGACAAAAAGCAAAACTCTACCTATAGAGAGTTAAATGCTTGTTTTTAAGCGCTCGTGTGATTTAGACATTTGAGAGGGCAAACTGATCAGACTCTACACTGATAATCAGTATCTGGAAAATTAGTACGTAAGCAAAGCTAGCATAGTTTATTTGCTGCAGTTGGTTGCTAAAGAAAGACTTTAGATATTTGACTAATGAGGAAAACGGGGTCCATTTACTTTCGACAACTTTGCAGATTTTTAAAGATTCTAAAGTTCAGAAATTCCAAGTATTGGTCACCCGATACTACCGGAGTTGAGAAGCCTTCGCGGTGTAGTTATGCTTCTCGCCTCATTAACAAGTGGTCATGGGCTTCTCCAGACTTTCGTATCATCGGAGTCTTGAAACAGAGGCCCCGTCACAATATGACCTTAGATGTTCGTGGGACGTAAAACTCGAACACACGCACTACCGGAGTAAACGCTTTTGCATATGGTTGGAGTCGGAATTTAAACAGGATTGTTCCCCTTGTTTTTCTTAATTCTGAAAGCCTAGATCTATTTGCGTTGTATGAAATCAAGAGGCCTTTTCATACTCCCCAAATCCTTGGCCCCTACTCATTGACCTAATACCGGGTCGATATCGAACTTATGTTCTGGAAGTGGCTTTCTCAAGAGCATATTAGACAAGAGCATCTAGCTTCTGCTATAAGTATGATATTCACCTTGTGGGTGCCAGTGTAATCTGATTGGTGGAACAAATTCAGTGTTTTACTGAGGTTTCAGAGTTCATTGAGAAATACTGTTTAAAATCCATGTCAGTAATGATTCCCTGCTGTTTGTTTTATTGCTTTTGCTGAGAAACCCTTTAACCTCTCTGCTACATACAGAAAGTGCCTTACGCAGATGAAAGCTGTACAGGCTCTGTTAAGCGTGAAAAGTGTTCATAACCTCTATAATTAGTATTCAGTACCTATAGGAATCCATTCCTATAACTGCATATACTGCTCACATATGCAGACAAGCGAGATATTTTGCCAACTGTAAATGTTAGACACCTTTTGACATGATGCAGCTCATAGTTTCTACAAGATAACATCATTTTAATGAGTTGCAAATTCCTGTTGTAGGGATTAGTTTACTTTAGTTATATGAAGAGTCTGATACAATCAACCGATCAAACCAAGCGGCTTCCACGAGCTGAATTTATACCTGAAAGCTCTTATGATGAGCTACTTACTTTCTATATACCTGGGTCAGATTCCAGGAGCCTATTTGCTATGTCGTCTTTTGTAAGTAATGTTCTTATTTATATGCTAGATGGTTACTCAGTCTGTGCTCGGTTACAAAAAAAAAAAAAAAAAAAGAGAGAGAGAGAAAAAAAAAAAAAGAGAAATGAAAGACAGAAAATCATAAACAAAGACATAGCCGTCGCTATACTGATTTGTTTCATATTGTTTGTTTTGCGAGGTGCTATCGGAGATCGACACATGTACTTTTCGTTCATATTTTTATTTACCAGAAAACTCCTTTTCAACGGCTATATGAGTACGTTATGAGACTTCATTATAATTAGCACGTTTCCAGTAAAAATGTTTGATATTTTTTCCTTACCTTTTGTCCGGATACGGATTATTGGTGCTCGTTAGAACCGCCTCAATGAGCCGGTTCTAGTGGATACCCGTGGTCTGTGTTTGGGCTGGAATTGGGAAAGCGGTGAATACCCTCGTAGACCCCACATTCGCCATACGGAGTCGGGCTTGGGGTGTTTACATTGTCTAGTTAACTTTACCTTAAATATACGTTGCGATTCAGCGCCTAGTAGCTATTTGTCATTTTCTTAAAGCTCTGTAACAACGCGGATTCAATATTGCAGCAACGTTGCTGTCGTATTGAATTCAAATAATAGCAGCATGTGTTGAATTTCACTATTGCCTAGAAAGAATGCAGCTAATTTTTCGGTAAATTAATGTTAAGCGAACTCTTTTACATCCATGTATCCATTCATAATTCTTTCAAACATCTCGTGCGTGGAAAACAGAATGATCTAGTCCTTGTCTGAGTACTGGTTTTCTACATTTTACTGCCGCATATTTTCTCATCTTTCTTTCCATACTGCAGTTCCCATCGCGAGGAACATATGCAGGCTAGTTGCGACTTATAGTCCAAATGCAAGAACGATAACACAACAGCAACACAAAGTAAAAGGCTATAGTGTTGCATTAAAAATTAAAAGAACAAATCGGGCGCAAAGCATTATGGCAGAAGGTGGCCCAGGGAAAGAACTGCCGCACTGAACTGGTCAAGTGTAGACTGCTTTTCTGTATATGTGCTTTCTTTGGTTCAGTGCGCATTCTTTCATGGCAACCTGGTGTTAAAAAAAAAAAAAAAAAAAAAAGAAGAAAAATGTATTGGGTAGTAGCCCAGAGAATGGTACCGGGTAGTAACCCAGAGAGAGAAAAACAAAAGACAGAAGTCACGTAGATGTAACCTACAGAGAGAAAAAAAAAAAAAAAATGTATTGGGTAGTAGCCCAGAGATTGGTACCGGGTAGTAACCCAGAGGGGAAAAAAAAAAAAAAAAAAAAGAGAGAAAAAAAAAAAAAAAAAAGAATGAAAGACAGAAGTCATGTAGATATCTTATAACAAGAAGCAGCTTGTCATGTATCGTATCCTTAATTTTTACAGTATGATAATAACTATAGTGCGTTATTCTCGAGAACATTCTTGGGTTTATATTTTAGTTTCGATGAAGAAGCTTAAAAATAATTTTGTGTTTTATAGATTCCTTTTCAAAGCGAACTATGGAGTTCATGAGTTAGACGCCTAAACGACCACCCTGGCCTCGGAGATGCAGCAAAACGAATATGGGACAGTGTTACATTCTAGAGCAGACAGAACGAGCAACGATTTCTACTGTTAAGTGAGTTTGGTTCTACATGCTGCCAGGCAATTCGTTAGTCACTACAGGCTTCATCGGAAGTTCTTTGTGTGTTTCTTAGTCATCTAGTGAAGTCAAAACTTGAAGTATCTGTTTCTGCGTAAGATTTTATTTCTACGAAATAAGTTGGAATCATAAGTTGGCTTTAATGTCGAACCCTCGACAAAGAGTTCGTGTATATGGCATTGGAAGGACTGGAGTGCATAATGTCAGCACCCATCAGGAAGGAGTCTATCACTGTGGATCGTCTACATAAGGGGAATTCCATGTTCTCTTTCTTAAATAGGGAAAACATAAAAAGCGGATATGTATGTTCTTTGCGCACTGCAGGGTTTTCCAGGTTCTTCACATTCAGTAAATTATCTAATATTTACATGCGTGGCATGAGTTTGTGCTTTGTGTAAAAAAAGAACGGTCATCAATGTTACTCTGGCACCGATTCACGGCAGTTTTATGGTTAAACAGACATACGGCCGTTTCTAGGTTACAGCCGAAATCCGATCATTTTTCACTTAAAACTTTTTGAAGTTATCATATAGAGTAAGAGAATATTTAAACTAATCGTTGTCTTAGAATAAAAATCAAAAATGAGTTCCTTTAAGAGCAATGGAAACATTCGTAAGAAAGAAGATGGGTCATACTACGTAGTTTCGGCTATTAAAGCAGCTTCAAATAGCAATGGAGAAGAGCGCTTAGTTATGGCTCACGGTCATAGGAAACGTTTTTCTTCCAAAAGACGCCTTTAGTATCATAAGATTTAGGTTTATAATTTTGCTTAAATCCTGGTTTCTCATAAACTATGGGTCGTGGGTTCTAGCCCTGGCTTTTCTAGACTTTCGGATGAATTTTAAAACCGAACTCCCGTTTCATTATGACATGAGCCATTGGTCTGACGCAATACTTATATATAGGCACATACACACGATTCTGATTTAAGAATCCGTTACCTGGTACCCCTTCTTTGATTTTAAGTCGATCTGTAGCGTTCAGCGGCATTTCCAACTCAATAGTTTTCTTACTTGAATTCTTACTCTGTAATGTGACAGATTCTCGCATTGTGACCACAATGCAAGAGTTCGTCCCAGGACAGCATAGAAAAGACTACTTTTATTTTCGGACGAACGAAGTGAGGGAGAAAATAAATCTACTTCTTTTCGGTCTGTCTTTTAGGACATGTACAACGACCACTGTTCATACTATTTTCACGTTTTCCCTGTCTTATATGATGCTTTTTGGGTGATGTGAGTTTACTGGTTAATTTAAAAGGCCTTGAACGGTTTTCTCGTCAGTCGACCGCTATACGCTACAGAGAATAGAAGGGAAGATTCGTTTTTAGACCAAATTTTTGACCGAAAATACAGTAACTAATGATCGGAACATCGGCTGTTTCCAACTGACAAAGTCAGAAGTCATTGACCAACCCATACATGTTTAACGTGATCTTGACAGGGGGAAGAGACGGTCAATCAAAATATTTAGAATCGTGAACGATTTACAAGTTGAAAAACGTTTCGCGAGTTCTAACGAGCATTACGAACAGTCAATACCACATTCAAGAATCTTTATATATTGAACATATCTAAACGCACAGTGTGAAATATAGAAAGTCACTGAATAGATTTTGGATACAAGTTTTCAGCTAAGCTGTTTTTTGCTGGATGTCGTGCGCTTTAAGATGTGGACATTCTGTTTTATAATAAATACTCAGTGCTCTATCATTGCGGTAGTATAGAGCTTTTTCCGTGACGTCACATAACAGGTCTGTCGAGTGTTGTCTATATTGGTTCGGGGTTAAACGGTAGTATCAAGAATTGTTTTCAATATTCATATTTTGCACCTAAGAGATTAAAATTCTTCCAATTATCGAATGAAAATAATCAGTTTAGAATTCGTATTGATTTTCGTATTTAAAAAAAAAAAAAAAAATGCTATTAGAAATCATTGAATGCATGTATAAGTAAGTAGAAAATGACACAATCTGAGAAGATTTTTCTTTTATTCAGTTTTATCGCGGTTTAAATTTCCTAAATTTTTGTTTTCTATCGACTATGGTCCATAATTTCTCCTCAGTTAAGATAGATAACTCTGCATTGATCAGGTATTTGACGTCACGGGATTTCGTTCAACTGTCGTTTTTAATACGAAGTATGGACATGTTAAGATTTCATAACTTCAGTTACGATTAGGAGTTGACTACTTTAGCAGTTATGTGACTACCAGAACAGCATAGCTTAGTATGTTGCATTGTTACAAGTTGATAATAAATGGAAACCGATCTGTAGCGTTCAGCGGCATTTCCAACTCAATAGTTTTCTTACTTGAATTCTTACTCTGTAATGTGACAGATTCTCGCATTGTGACCACAATGCAAGAGTTCGTCCCAGGACAGCATAGAAAAGACTACTTTTATTTTCGGACGAACGAAGTGAGGGAGAAAATAAGTGGTTTTTAGATGACCTAAATTTAATGTGTTCTTGCGCGACAGAGTCCGAACAAATGCCGGTAGATGTTATCTATAGCGGCCCTCGGAGAAATTAATGTCCCGTTTTATTATTCATTCGCCGTTTCTTATACATGAATAATATTCAAATAAATAAAGTGCGATAGCTTAAAGCAAAAGTTATCATTTTTTTCCGCTTTATTTTCCTTGATCTTGTGGAAAAGCTCTAATTTTTTGGGAGCATGTAACTTTGCACCATGTTAACAAGTCCGTTTAATGAAGACCCCTCTAAACTCACTTTATATAGAGAAGATTGGGTTAACTGGGGTATAAATTATTTTTCTTGTTTTTGCTCCGAGACATAGGTTGTGGGTACTCGTTAGAACAGGTTTTGACGAACATCCATAACCTATTGTTTGAGTGGAAATAAGAAACATAGCACAACATTTCATCAGAAATATGCTTGTCCCGGCCATATGACATGACAGTCGCTATTTTAGCTGGTCTAGTGAGGGCCAGTTATAATGCCAGGTCATGAGGCATAATTGGGTGGCTAAAGGCACCTCAAGCCGTGTCGCCCAATGAAACCAATGGGGTTTATAAGCATGGACCGCTTTGCCTGGACAGGCTTAGATCCTCTGACATTTCAAGCCCTACCGCCCGAACAAACCAATAGGGTTTATATGCATGAGCTGTCCGACTCGCACCAGCTTATGAGCAGAAATAAGCACAATAATGTATACCTATGTATATCCCAGTTTTCTCTATAAATAAAGTGGGGTTATGGAGCCTGTATGACTATATATAGAGCGCCTTATGCAGGACCATTAACTTAAAGATATTCGTTTTTCTTTGCATTTTTATCTTTAAATCAATGTCTTTCAGTTTTTTTAACAATACCAGACAAAATCAGCAGTTTTCATCGAATTTATATCGTAAAGAAATTTGTCATAATGTCCAGTTTGAACGTTCTTACGATCATTTCACAATATATTATTATGCAAAATTTGCATTTACATTCAAACCATTATTGAAAAGTTCCGCAAAGTGTGACTGTTCACGTGTCTGTTTGATTTGAGGTTTAACGTCCCCGTCAACACTGTAAAGGTCATTTTGGAGACGTTGCTTCCAATTTTGTGGGACTTTTACCCGACATTGAGATGAAATGACATCTCAAGCCCTGTCGCCCAATGAAACCAATAGGGTTTATTAGCATGGACGGTCCGCCTCGCAATGCGGTTGTTCACGTGTCTGTAAGTAGTTAAAAAAACAAAAACAAAAACAGAAACAAACAAAACAAAACAAAAAAAAACGTCGCCGCTTGCTCTAGTAATTCCATGTTTCCGGTGTATGGGTTCTGATCATTGCCTAAATCTTTAGGTCTTTCAACGCTATTAGAACAGAAATAAGTTTTATGCCCCTGGAATCAAAGATTCGTGAAGGGGGGGGGGGGGGCATACAAGCTTTGGTCTGTCTGTCCGTCTGTTTGTCTTTTAAACTGTTGGTCTGTCCGCAAAACCTTAACATTGGGCTTAACTTTTGAATGGTAACTGATAGGGCTTTCATATTTCACATGTGCATTCCTTGTCACAAGACCTTTCCAGTAGTGCCATAATGTTTGATCTTGTAACATTGACCTTGACGTTTGACCTACTTTTTTTAAAAGTTTAACATCGGCCATAACTTTCGATTGGTAAGTAATCGTATTTCACATGTGCATTCTATGTCACAAAACCTTTCCAACGCTATAGTTTGAACGAATTGACCTGAGACATGTGAACTCTATTAACATAATTTCACACCCGACTGAATGCATATATTTATCTTCATCGTTTTCCAAAGATGGCGATATTGTTATCCAATACATAGAGGTCGATAAATAGGCCGCTATTCACGAGATGCCGAAAATTAACGAGAAGTTTACGAAAGCCGACGTATTAGGCGATAGCATTGGCTAATTAATTTCTTGCATAAAGGTCAGTCTCATGTCAAATTGTTCGAACTATACCATAATTTTTAACCTTGTGACATTGACCTTGACGTTTGGCCTACTTTTCAGAAACTTTAACGTTGGCCATAACTTTCGATTGGTAAGTGATAGGGCTTTCATATTTTACATATGCATTCCTTGTCACAAGACCTTTCCATTGGTACCATAGTTATTGACCTTGTGACCTTGACCTTTGACCTACTTTTTAAAAGCTTTAACGTTGGCCATAACTTTCGAATGGTAACTGATAGGGCTTTCTTATTTCACGTGTGCATTCTCTGTCACAAGACCTTTCCAGAGGTACCATAATGTTTGACCTCATGACCTTGACCTTGACATTTGCCCTTTTGTTAAAAAACTTTATTATCGGCCATAACTTTCGATTGGTAAGTAATCATATTTCACATGTGCATTCTATGTCACAAGACCTTTCCAACGTTACCATAATTTTTGACCTTGACGTTTGACCTTGACGTTTGACCTTCTTTTCAAAAACTTTAAAGTAATCACTTACTTTCTATTGGTAAGTGATATGGCTTTCATATTTCACTCACAAGACCTTTCCCATGGTACCATTATTTTTGACCCTGTGACCTCTACCTTGACATTTGACCTACCATTCAATTGGCCATAACTTTTGTTTGGTAAGTGATAGGGCTTTAATATTTCACAGGTGCATTCTATGTCACAAGACCTTTCCAACGATCCCATAAATTTTTACATTGTAACCTTGACCTTGACGTTTGACCTCCTTTTTAAAAACCTTAACAATAGCCATAACTTTTGATTGGTTATAGGGCGTTCATATTTCACTTATGCATTTCATGTTCCAAGACCTTTCCAGTAGTACCATAATTTTTGACCTTGTAACCTTGACCCTGACGTTTGACCTACTCAGTACTTTTTAAAAACTTTATCATTGGCCATAACTTTCGATTGGTAAGTGATTGGGCTTTCATATTCCACATCGAGCATTCCTTGTCACAGACCTTTTCAGCGGTACCATAATTTTTGACCTTGGGATCTTGACCTACTTTTTTAATACTTGAACATAGGCCATACCTTTTGTTTGGTTATTGATAGGGCTTTCATATTTCACAGGCGTTGTCCGGGGGCATCAGCGTTTCACAAACGCATCTTGTTCATCTTAAAATTTTCGTGTTTTTGTTTTTCGGCGATAAAGTTTTCAATGTATTTGTATAGGCCTGTTTTCGGAGGAATGCCAAGAAAGAGGGTCATATGTCTTTGATTTCTTTTCGCAATTTGTAAAACACCAATCAAAATATATTTGCATCTATGCATGATCAACAATCTGGAAAACTGTAAAATTTATGATTTATTAATCTAAGAGATGAAAATAATAAGAGCCAGCGCCAGACAAACGCTACAATAAGACATGTGCGCCCAACAAAGACTCCGATCAGCCTGCGCTCGAAGGATAGCTAAAGGCCCATTGCTCCTTCATGCAGCAAGAGAAGTCTCTGGTTAGTCTATATGGATGGGTAGGTTGATCTGATTCTTCGCTGCATGTCTTATTGTAGGTTTTGTCGTACGCTGGCGTAATTGATATCGTGTTCAGGTTGAATAGCTTAAATTTTCCGAATATATGCTAGCATTCTACATAAATCTACAGCGGGCCGTTAGCGGCCCGTCAGCTACCCTGACGGGCCGCTAACGGCCCGCTGTAGATTTATGTAGAATGCTTACTGGATATATTAATATCTGGAGCATAGCAACAGATAAGGATGGTATTTTGTGATATTTGTCAATTCTCCATAAAACCCTATGTCGACGAGGTGGTTCTAATGAATACCCACAACATAGGTTTATATGTAGAAATAAAGAAAGCTATCCTTCAATTGTCACAAAATTCCAATATGACATGGAGTTTCGGAAAGAAATTCCCTTAGGGACTCTAACCAATCCTTTGTAAACGACCCTTCAGTGTCGAATCCTAATATTGTAATCATGTCCCTTGTGGCTATTTTCTTCAGCTGTCATGGCCAATTAGATATCTGCTGGACGGTCAAATTACGGTTTCCACGTGGATGAATTTCAATTTGATGCCGTCTAAACACGGACCAAGGCTAATTTCCATCAAAACATACTGAAATCCTAGCCATGAACATCAATTACTTTCGGTATCACTACGTCGGATTGTTCTTCAACGGTTTTTGTCACCAGCAGTTGATAGATGACAGCCCAAGGGCGCAGAATCTGCATACGGCAGTGTATAGTACTCAAAATTCCTTCAATACTAAGTGAGTGGTTTCATCAAAATGAAAACTTTTGCTGGCATTTTCTAGATCCATCGCCCCCCTTAAATAAAGTTAATTTGTTTGTTTGAATTGAGATTCATCACGTGAACAAGTCCGTGAAATGAACACAGAAAACTGGGGTTTACGAGGGTAGTCAATTATTTTTCTTATTTCTGCTCCAAGACATAGGTTATGGGTACTCGTTAGAACCACCTCAATGAGGTGGTTCTAATGAGGTGGTTCTAACGAGTACCCACAACCTATGTTTGCAGTATAAATAAGAAAAATATTACCGATTTTCATCAGACAAGTAGCCATTTTGGCGATGTGAAAACAAATGCACTATGCCGCACGGGCGTGTTATCATAATATTGCGTCCCCGTCAACACTATTTAGCTCATTTTGGAAACGTTCTTCCAATTATGTGGGACTTTTACCCGGCGTTGAGATGAAACGACATCACAAGCCCTGCCACCCAAACAAACCGAAGGGGTTTATATGTAAGGATGGTCCAACTTGCACCACTTTGCCTGGGCACGCTGAGACCCTCTAAGCGGTTTACCAGAACTCATGTGCAGGCGGTTTCAAACCTGCGTGGAAACATCACGCAGTCCAATCGTTTTCCAAGCCTCGATGGGCGGGGGTCATGCCTTTAAACTTTAACCTGCGGTGGTGGGATAGTCGGTGTAGTAGTGCCTGCATGTGTTGGTATTCGTTTCTACTTGAGCTGCATTTTATACTGAAAAACTGTTTAGATACCGGTTATGTTTATGCCATAATTAATAATAATAATAATAATAATAATAATAATAATAACTTTCAAAAATTTCAGTGCAATCTTGGTTAAAATGTAAAATGTAATTATTCTACCCCCCCCCCCCCCCCGCCCCCCCCCCCCCCCCCCCCTCATATCAACCAAATAAAACCGATTAAACATCCTTCATCAAAATTGAACTCTGTCTCAGATATGCACTCTCCCAGCAGGCACACGTCTCTAGGGCAACGTCAGTTCAACGTCGGTACAACGTAATGAAGTGCACAGACGTAGATTTGTCGTTGCATAAACGTCATGACATTCTACCGACGTCACAGTTATGTGCCTGCTGGGTGGTTTTCCAAATGTTTCAACATAGGAATTTGTATTGTTTTTTTAGTTTTTATGTAGCTGAGGGGCACAGTTTTGCGACAGTTGTCTCCCGTGATGTTGTATCACACCACACTGATTAAAAGAAAAATACCCAGTGCACTTTTAAGGTAATCAAAAAGACAAGATGTAACAATGGCAGATGGCGGTGAAAAGATAAAATATTTTTCGCGTCATTTGAAAGATATTTTAGTATATATCCGACTGAAACAGGTGAAATCTATTACTATGCGCTTATCTCATGTATGCCCAAAGTCCATTTTCGGGCATTGAGAAACAGTGTCTATGGAGACAATTTGCATGAAATCGTTAAATCCTGTTTTCTTGGAAAAAGAAGTCATATATTTCAAAATGTCGTCTGCTAAAAAAACGAAAACAAAACAGGATGCAGAGCATTAGATAGAAAATAGGCCTGTCTCATTCTGTTGGATGGACGATTTTATGTGCGACGTATGGGTTCAGACCACGATTTATTTAAATCCGGATTTAAAATATTGTCGCGATGGCGGCATTCCAAATGCGCACAATTTGTGCACGGTACAATTTGTGCACGGTATGTGATACACTGTATTTGGTTATTCACCTTATTTGCATTATCTTCTGGTTCCTAGTCTGAAGGTTATCAGTGTTGGAAAAACAGGTAACCAGACCCCCCGACCTTTCAAGGTCAGGGGGTCTGGTTACCTGTTTTTCCAATATTGACAATGTGCAAGCCGGGAGCCAGCAAATAATGCAAATATGGTGAATGCTTTTTGGACGAAACGTGCATGAAAATTGTTCTTGTGCCTTTTCTTCTGCTCGATTCATCATCATCACCATCATCATCATCATCCTTTTCTTCTTCTTCTTCTACAACCACTACGACTACTACAGTTGTTTCAGCATCATTATCATCATAATCATCATCCTCTTCTTCTTTATCCTCCGGCGCAGACAGCGTCGCATGAGTCGGCTGATCCAAGCAACAACAGTTGTCAAACGGGCATACTTTATCGTCCACCAAAGGCTGTGCCTGTGCATAAGCACATTCTCACCAGGGCCCACATGTAGAAGAGACGTAATGGTAGTTTACTGGTCTAGACCCTTTTTACCATAATGGTCCTAAGTATTGATACAGATAGGCTGAAGCAAACGGTACAGACCAAGATCAGACTGATCAGGGTCTACACCATTTGCCATTCCGCCTGCACCTTTTGACACCTTGCTGGATCGTGGAACATTTTTTTTTATAATTTTAGCAGCATTACAGTAAGTTCTCATAAAGATTTTTGCAGTTTTTTGCGCATGCGCGTTTGAGGAATATTCTACGAGCTGATGTCTCATTATGACTATTTTGTTTGATTTGAGGTTTAACGTCCCCGTCAACACTGTAAAGGTCACTTGGAGACGTTGCTTCCAATTTTGTGGGACTTTTACCCGACATTGAAAAGAAATGACATCTCAAGCCCTGTCGCCCAATGAAACCAATAGGGTTTATTAGCATGGACGGTCCGCCTCGCACCGCGGTTCCTGGACAGGCTTAAATCCTCTAAGCGGTTTACCAGTACTAGTGTGCGGGTCGGATTCAGCTCTGCGTGGAAGCATCATGCAGCCCATATATTTCTTCAAGCCCCTATGGGCGGGGGCCGCTCATTATGACTAATCCGATAGTTCATGTATGAGAGAATATTCAATAACCCATAAACTAACGGGTGCAGTCATAATTTTTCAGTTTTACGAGCGCGGAACATGCACGGCCATAACTATACACTTGTTAGGGCACTTGAGTATTGCCCAGGTGTAAAACACTCTATTTTTATCTCCCAGGTGCGCCAACAACCCTCAACTCAAAACATTACAGATATTTTTCTCCAAAATTGCTCCTAATCATTCCATATTCTCAATAATGAATGAGATTTTAACATACTCATGCGGTGTTATTAGTTATGGACGTTTTCGAATTGTTGCGTTTGAATGGCTGTTTTCATTTCTATCTAACCCTTTTAGTACCAAATGGAATCTTCCTCCTTATATATAGCATGAGCCTATTTCAAAATTTAGGGGTGTCAGGTTGTGTTTTCTTCAAAAATTGATTAGGAAAATGGCTGATCGTTTTGCAAACAGTGGAGGCCCTGATCAGACGCCGCGTTCTGCGGCGTCTGATCTGGGCCTGCCCTGTTTGCACTGGTACCCGTTTTGGGGTTTCCGGAACTAAATGGGCTAATGAATACTTTTATTGAAAAAAGACTGAAAGCTTGATTTTAAGCTTGTCCAATATGGGAAGCGCCTTAAGAAACCGTTGATTTCGCCTTCTAACGCCGTTCCGCGCATGTCAGGAGCGGCGTACCTATATCCCGTGCGTGTCCATTCGCTTAGACACTGTCCGATTGCATTCGAGGGAACTCCAAAATGCCATTAAAATTGCGCGTACCTGTTGTGACGTCGAAACTGGAGCGTTGTAATGCATATTGGGAAGGGACGCGATTTTTGAAAAGAAAGCAGTGAGACTTCTCCAGTGCACAATGAAATTGTCAAAAACAGCGTTATTATCAATTCACTTCATCTGCCCATAGAGAACCCGTTTGCCACTTCAAAGGCAATATTACCTGAAAAGTGCGCAATATTATGAAGGGAAACTTTTCATGGCTTCTTTTCAAACCACTACAAAGACTGGCACAGCAAATAGAGTAATACGACAAGCGTGATGGCGCATATCGTTAGACTAATGTAGATTTACCCATTTAGGGCAATAAAATCTCTCACCAATAGATTTGTGTTTATGGCTAGTTTGGCAAAAATGCCTGAATTTTTAAGCAAAATCAGACGTCGTTTTCAGCAACGTCTGATTTTCTAAGCCCTTTTATGGAACGTTAGGCATGTATGAGTTAATGAGCATGACGAATCACGGTCGTCATAATCTTGGACGTTCCTATCCAAAATTCTGAACGTTTGATCGGAGTCGGCCAACGTCTCGCAATGTATTTGTACTTTCTTTCTGTACGAAACGTGTTCTTAAACATGCAACGAGTTTACACTTTTGAACAACGGGCTCTTCCTTCTCTAAATTTGGACGTGTTCATTCTGGTCAATTAGGGTTTTAGTCAAACAAGGTGAATACAGTGTAGATGCAGATTCTACACTGTTTCCTAAGCTATCTCTACCTGGTATATAGGGTTTAAAGGGGGTAAGCATACTGATTTCGATTCAACATAGCTCTTTATTTATGATTTAATGTGTGTTCCCATGTGACAAAACTTCAAGTATAGGACACACGAATCCAATATCCATATACATTTTCATTAATACTGTAACCCGAGGACGTTGAGAAAAAAAAAGGAATACAAAGTATCACTTTTAGAATTCAAATACCTGCGAATAAAATGAACAATGTTGGCTTACTATACTTTTTTCTGTTTTACGGTCCTCACAATATTATTATTTCACTTATTTCGAGCCAATCGTTAATCAGAGTTGGGCGAGAACTGAAGCACTCGGCGCAAATCGACTGACATTTCGTTGCAAAACTTTGCGTCTAACGTTTGACCCATGCCATAACCACCACAGCGATCGTACTCACTGCCTCACGAACATACTAAAAACTATTGATATCTACATGGAAACATGTAGATGGATTCAATCTGCATCCCTTTCAACAGTAGTCATGAACATCCATCAGTATTGGGATAAGTAAATTACGTCGATTATATTAACTCGCTCAAAAAAGTTCCCATCTGTTACCATAGTTACTACAAATGAAAAATACCCCAAATTCGTTTTGTTTTGGTTGGAGGACTAACTTTTTTCATGCAAAAGCCTAAACTTTTTTTTGTTTATATAAACTCACCAACCTGGGCTATTGTTTTAAACACCCAAGGGGTCACTATGACAATTTCGCAAAATGCCAAACAATAAACTCAGTACAAGTTTTCTAAAATTTGATACTTGTATTTTACAAACGATTTAGAACTTTGCTAATTCCATTTGCTATAGAGAACATACGATCACGTATAGGCCTCCGATTCTTTGACGGCAGTGTGTGCAAATGAAACTCCATAGAAAATTGGTAATGCTTTATCCTACATGAATTTTCTACATTATTTTTCCATCATTGTTAGCAGCAATGGTGGCAACAAAGCGCTTTTTAAAGAAACTGCAAAAATTGAATGACAGGTATAGAAATAACAACAGTTTGAAAATTGCTATACATGTATTTTTAATTGAAAGGGAGATAATCTGAGAATTTCACAAATTAAAGCCTTGATATTAAATATTGTAAAGGTAAAGTGAGTTGGACATGACCTTTCATCTCAGACACAAACTGATCATCTGCGCAAGCGCAATGCCATATTCCTTGCAAAACCTTCCTACGCACATATTGCGAGACAACTCTTGAGCAGAAAAGTACGGACAACTACATATTTATTAGACTACTATCAGTCCTAGATGTTGATGTTTTGCCCATGCTTGCCACATTTTATCTTAAGCCATCATGCCAGGCTAGATTTTATTTTATGCTGTCTAACATCAAGTGTTGGGCTCAAGAGAGAGAGAGAAAAAGAGAGAGAGAGAGAGAGAGAGAGAGAGAGAGAGAGAGAGAGAGAGAGAGAGAGAGAGAGAGAGATTTAATTAGTAAGGGGAACTGGGGAAGGGGTATATTTTTATTCATCTAAGGATTACTTAATAATAAAAAGTCTCATTTCAACAGACTTTATAAGTCTACATATTTATGCATCTTTTGCTGAATGGCTACCGGATAGCTACTGGAATTTACCCGGAAGTTGGTATAGATACCTCTTTGACCTAGTATATATGGAAACATATTACTTTTCTCTTAATTTCTGTTGTAAAAATGACAGGTGACCATGTCAGATAAAGACAATTGTTTTTGTTTACTGTTTTATACTATTGCCACACTATTGCCTTGTTCGAAAAACACAAAGCTCCCTAAAGATCTAGATGCAGATATAAAGCAAATCTACGCCTAATTTGCGACCTAAATCCCTGAATTTTGACATTTTGATTAAAGATCATCAACACTAATGTTTTTGTTTCAATCAGAGCGTGTTTCAAGATAACCAGTGTGTGAATTTCAAAACAAGAGCGGCATACAGAGACCTGGGTTTCAAATTTTATTTTCTCAAGGGTTTATTTCTTCAAAATCACTGAGATTTCTGTTAAGATTGTCCGATCCAGGTGATCCTATCAATTGAACTATGCTTTCATCGGGGCCGACAGTCGCATCCATTTCGACTCACATTTATAAATCCTTGAGCCGGGGCACAGCAAAACGTACGATGCGGCGGATCAGACTGCGCATCAGCGTCTTCAATTTTCGCTTTTATGGGTTCTTTAGGGCCCAAAGTTTGACCTATGCGAACTTGTGAAGACTCAGATCGCAGACCGATCTGAGTCTTCCCTGATCGCTCATGGCTTCATCCACATTTTTTTTGGCCCTGACCATAGGTACATCAAAATGTAAATAAACAACCTCTTTCGTGATTACCAATCTGACATTGCATTTATTTACATAAAGCTTACAAGATGGCTGTTACACGCGCATTCCCAGACTTGCAAGCAAAAGGATAAAGATGTACATATGTGTCCTTCATCGGTTAACTGCATTGCGCATAAGGGTTGAGCTCCGATGCTGCAGCCCTTGTCATGATGACAGTGTGCACGCGCTTTTTGCGAATGGACCTGCACCGCGCATTTTTAGGCAAATATGCCTGTATCGCACATTTTAGTCTTTTGTTGAGTCTTATCACCCCCTCCCACACACACGCACGCATGCACGTACGCATGTACGCACACACACCACCTCCTCCTCACTAGTCGAAAAAGGTTTGATACAGGTCCCTGTGCTATAAAGCCCCAAATGCAAAACGCAGGCCGCGTTAACTCAGTCGTATACGCGTCTCAGGAGGTCGCGGGCTCGATTACTGCCGGGTTGGCAACAATATTTTGTGGAGATTGATTATGAAACCTTTTCTATGGCTATTCTCTTCCTGCCGCTGATTCAAGAATTCTTTGTGACGAAAAAATGTGTCGATTATGTATACATAGGCCTGTCTAGGAACAGTGTAGTTCGGCTCGATATGACCTAAATAGTGATTACAGGGCCGTTAAACTAAAATAAACAGACAAAAGCTGAGGCTTATGGTTGCATTTGTTTATAGCCTAGTAAGGTAAGCTGAGCGGCTCGATATGACCTAAATAGTGGTTACAGGGCTGTTAAACTAAAAATAAACAGACAAAAAAGCTGGGGCTTATGCAGACTGTATGGAGCAAAGATTAGTGAAACAAACAGCTAAAGACATGAAAACAATGACCAGGCAAACCCGACTTTATTATGAACCAGGACAAGCAAAAATGACTTTGACCTGACATTACGATACCATACCCATATGCTGTAAAGTGCTATCTTTCATATCTCCAAAACGATCATTTTTTTCCAAAGAAAATATGTGATATTTTTCTTATTTATGCTACAAACATAGGTTTTGGGTGCTCGATAGAGCCGCCTCAACGAGGCGGTTCTAACGAGTACCCACAACCTATGTCTTAGAAATAAAAATAATCATCAATCAAAATTATCATGATGCATGCTCAGTGCAGCCTCTAGTCGGTCGTATAGGGCTATATGCCTGCATGGAAGCAGTGATTTTACCAGAGTTGTTAATGTAGGCGGGGCGATTATCCCAGTCCTCCAGTCGATTTAGATGGCGCGTGCCATGTAGATAAAGTAGTTCCTAATGCTGGTAGAAACCAAGAGAGATGCCACTTTATGCAGTGACTAACATAATCAACTGGTGTGAAAAACATAGTCACTCAGTATGATGTTTTTTAATAAATATAAAAATTGATACGTTTATAATTTCTGCTTCAAAGATACATTGTGGGTGCTCGTTAGAACAACCTCAATGAGGCGGGTCTAAACGAGTACCCACAATCTGTGATACTGTGTACTCTTGTAAATCTACTTTCCCTATTAAAATGCGGTCAGTTTAAAGCAAACAAGCACACCCCCGTGCGACATAGCCATATTTTCTCCAAAATGGCAACTTTTCGGTTGGAAATCCGACATATTTTTCTTATTTATACTACAAACACAGGTTGTGGGTGCTCATTAGTATCGTCTCATTGATGCGGTTCTAACGAGTACCTACAACAAATGGAGCAGAAATAAGAAAAATAATGTATAACCCCGCAAACCCCAGTTTTTTTTTTCTATAAATATGGGGTTTAGTGGGGAGTTCATTTCACGGACTTGTTCACATGATGGTGGGTGCTCGTTAGAACAACCTCAATAAGACGGTTCTAAACGCCCAGAATCTTTGTTTTGGAACAGAAATACTATTAAACCCAACCCCACGCCACCCCACGCAACGGGCATTGTCTATATAATATTGGACAGGTTTCGTCTTTATTATGCTGTTGCGCTGTTGGGGTACAACGGGGACCGATGTTCAATGCATCCCTCCACCTGAAAGCCCAAAACAGAAAGGGTGAAACTAATCCTTAACTTGTCTTGCTGCAGCCCTTAACCCATTGTATACTAGTGGGTGCTTCCATTGCTATATATATGCACAGGCAAAGCGGTGCGAGTCTGGCCGACCATGCTTATTAACCCTATTGGTTTCATTGGGCGGTAGGGCTTGAGATGTCATTTCATCTCAATGTCGGGTAAAAGTCCCACACAATTGGAAGCAACGTCTCCAAAATGACCTTTACAGTGTTGACGGGGACGTTAAACCTCAAATCAAACAAACAAAAAGTCAATTGCTATATGTTGGACTAGTCAGGGCTGTAGACCTCTTTTTGGTTCTTATTCTATTTTGTATGGAAAATTATGTTAGCAAATAGTGCAGGCCCGGATCACACGCCGCCTGCGCTGTTTGCCAAGGTACCCCTTTAGGGGTTTCCCGCCTACAATGAGTTAGTTAACCCTTGTTCTGCTGAGCCAGGATATGTCTTATCTTTCAAACAATGTAGATCCAGATCAGATGGCTTCTGAAGAAGCCATCTGATCTGGATCGATATTGTTTGCCATTCATTTTATTAATTTCTTGCAATGATTTGCATCAAGAAATCTGATTGGTTGATAATCAATAGTGGGTGTGGCATATTTAAATATTCAGCAGGACAAGGGTTAAAGTAGTTTCTGTTCCCTGTAACGTGAGGCTGTATCAATTTTAGCGTAAATAAATACGATAATATGATTGAGGAAAAAATATTGTGATGAAGAAAAAATATCGCGACACATAGACTTGGACAACAATAGACAGTCTGACCTTTGACCTTAGTTAACCTTTTAACAACCCATTTGATAATAATGCTTGCGTGACTGTTGGCTTCTTCCGCGATTTTGACACCTATATTCGTGAGATGGGGCTCTAAAAGCTATCTTGTCTTTGGCATTACTCATTTTGAATCCTTTTGTTGGGAAATATGATTTTTTTTTTCAGCATTTATGAGACAGACTGTGGTTGGATAATGCATGAGAATATTAGTCATTTCATCACGTTATAAAGTCCGTGTAACAAATACGCAGACCCTCCACGCCCCCCCCCCCCCATCCCCCTCACCCCCAACCCCATTTTAATATATAGGCAAAATTGTGTTTAACAAGGGTTTTCATTACTTTCATAATTCTTGTTTAAATCATAGATTGCTCAATGAGGCGGTTATAACGAGCACCAACAATCTATGTTTGCAGAAATACTAATAAATAACATATATCATACATTTTCCAAAAAAAAAAAAAAAAAACAAAAAAAGAAAAAAGAAAGCGGTTCTAACGAGTACCCACATTCTATGTTTGTGGGACCATATCTACGGTGGGGGACATAGTTTTCTTCGTTTTGAGCAAAAGGTTATGAAAATAGTGAATACATGTACTTAGATGGTTTGAAATGGTGTTCATTGCACGGGTGCCTTTGGTAGTATTTATTTATTTATTTATTTTTTTATATGAAAACATGGCCTCACCATGTCGTCTTCCGCTCTGCATACGTTCGAAAACAGGTGATATTTTATTATCCTGCACAACCCCATAAATCTTTCGATAATTCTGCGTGGAATATGAAATATTTTAAGGAAACTGGAATGCACGATCTCTCAGACTGATATGTCTTAAAGTTATTTAGCTCATAATTTACAGCCTACACAACGTGCACATAAACCATAAACTTCAAAAATGAGGCCGACACATTAGAAAACGGCCCTTAGCCGCTCCGATTTTTTTCCGTTGTTCAAATGCATTTATTACACTGACTCTTCGATGGCATGAACAGAAATGGCTCGTTTACCACGGCTATTTCGAAATCATTCTTGGGGATAACTGTATCGAAATTTGTCATTTGGGGAGTTGAGTAAGTGAGAGTTTGAGTTTTACGTTCCACCAACAGCTAAGGTCATACGGAGACGGGAGCTCAGTTTAAAAACTCATCAAAAAGTCTGGAGAAGCCCGGGATCGATCCTGCGAGCCCTGGTTTACAAAGCGAATAGCATAACCACTACACCACGGAGGCTTCTCATTTGGGGAGTGAAATCGGCGGTTTTACGGTCGTAAATTTCGTTTTACGGCGATGAGTCGTTGATCGCAAATACAACAAATGCCCATTTTCCATGCGCTGGCTCGCTCAAATTGATAAATGCAGTTGTAACAGTTATGTTTTTGAAGACCCATCATAACGTAACGTCAATATATCACACAAATTACTATAAGCCCCCGCCCATCCGGGCGTGAAGAAATAGATGGAACCGACTGCACACGAGTATTGGTAAACCGCTAAGCCTATCCTGGCAAAGCGGTGCAAGTCGGACCGTCCATGCTTATAACCCATATCGGTTTCATTGGGCGGCAGGTTCATCTCAATGTCGGGAAAAGGCGCACAAAATTGCTAGCAACGTCTCCAAAAGGACCTATACACTGTTGACGGGGACGTTAAACCTCAAATCAAACAAACAAAAACCATCCTGAATGGTTCGAACTTCCCCCGTCTCGAACAAATTGTCATGGTCCCAAAGGTGTTCCAATCATTGACTGTAATAGGTTTACACGCATGACTTTTAATGGCTTTGGCGAGCAGAAATGGCTTAGGCGAGACTGCGCGTAAGCGCAGGCTCGCCTTAGCCATTTCTGAGAGTATCCTTTTTCCATGCGCTGGCTCACTCAAATTGATAAATGCAGTTGTAACGGTTATGTTTTTGAAGACCCATCAATACATCACACAAATTACTATAAATCAGTTTTCCATTTATACATGCATAAAATACCAATTAGAACTGTCATGATTGGGTAATCAGATCAAAGGCGACGTTTTGATCACAGATGCTTGGGGTCAGGTCTGATTAGCTTTCTAGCCCGACAGAACAGGCCTACTATCGATAAAACTTGTTTGAAGGCCTTAAAACAATGTTTTAAAAAAGGTCCCCATCACTGATAGGCTCTAATATATAAAAAAGGTCCCCATCACTGATAGGCTCTAATATATATGTATATTAGAGCCTATCAGTGATGGGGACCTTTTTTAAAACATTGTTTTAAGGCCTTCAAACAAGTTTTATCGATAGTAGGCCTGTTCTGTCGGGCTAGAAAGCTAATCAGACCTGACCCCAAGCATCTGTGGCTTTTCATCCTGCTAGTCCGTAGTGTATGCAATACCCACCGCTGAGAGAGAGAGAGAGAGAGAGAGAGAGAGAGAGAGAGAGGGAGAGAGAGAGAGAGTTGTCCGCGGAAAGGAACTGAATTATCTGTGTAATAAGTCACAGGGAAGAAGAGCGTGACGCGAATAGCCGCCGTTTTATGACGTCAGTTGTAGATTCTTTGACGTTACACGGTGTAATATAAGAATCTTACATGGGTGTCAGGGGTGGATGGAAAAATCCGTCCCGAGGGTCACTGCCCGGTATCACGAGGCTTGCCGAGTGATGCCGACCAGTGATCCTGATGCATGGATTTTTCAATCCACCCCTCACACTTCTACACGATTCTTTTTCTTGCATACCGCCCATTTCTGCAGCCACCTCGGTTACCGACGTCCGCCATACTGTGATGACACTACCGCGATATTTAGTGACGCCACGTAACGTGCTGTGACGTCAACCTTACTACGGTGGATATGAGGTCGTATTCAACCAGTGCATATCAAACACGTCAGAATCCTGACCCTGGGTAAGAACACCAGGGTTAGAACAGAATAAAACCACGGAATTCCTTATCTGGTGTGCAAGAACATCATTTCGGCCCCGCACATCGGGCTTGAAGATATAGATGAGCTGCACGATGCTTCCACGCAGAGCTGAAACGGACCGCAAACGAGTACTGGTAAACCGCTTATATGATCTAAGCTTGCCAAAGCAAAGCAGTGCGAGTCAGACCGTCCATGCTTATAAACTCTATTGGTTCCATTGGGCGACAGGGCTTGAGATGTCATTTCATCTCAATGTCTAGTAAAAGTCACACAAAATTGGAAGCGACGACTCCAAAATGACCTATACAGTGTTCACGGGGACGTTAAACCTCAAATCAAACAAAACATCATTTTCTTTACATCGAAGACATTGGAGAAGCATTAAGGGGAATGGAAACACCTTCAGGGGAGGCAACTCCTGCAAAAGTATTTTGTCTCCCATGTCAAAAGGGGTCAACTCTTAAAGGAAAGAATTTGCTCCTAAGGAGCAAATTCTTTCCTTTAAGAGCTGACCCCCTTTTTCCGTGGGACAGAACTTATAGAAAAGTGTACAGGAAGTCCCGAAAGTTATCTCCCTCAGAAAAATTGCGGAAAAATCTGCCAGGTGTTCCCATTCCCCTTAAATGCATGACTGTATTACGTTACAGTCAATACTTTTGGCGGCATTTCATCTAAAAATGGCGAAAGATTTGCGAATTTGAACGAAAAAGCACTAGTATTGCTGTTTTAACGTATCTTGGCATGAATACGTAATCGCGAATAACAGAATAGAGCTTGATGATTATTTTCATTTCGTTACGAACCCCGCTGTTTGATTCTTTTTAAATTAAAATGGAGAACTTTGAAAATTTTCAAATTAGTTCTTCCAGGTCTTATAACAGAGATTTCGAAAAACAAACAGGTCTTCCTTTGATCTTGAAATTACCGTGCCGTCTCAATGGGGTGTTTGTCTTAAGAGATATTCTCTCGTGAGAAAAAACGACCTGCCTTTCACTGAAAGGGTAGTTAGTATATGTCAATAATTAATAGATCCCTTATGATAATTGTTTACTTTCACTCACACTGTGGGACTAATAGAAAAGAAACAACCTTTTAATGGGGACGTATTTAATGTTTATTTGATAGTAATGGAATATTTTCTTACATGTTCAGGGTTTTTGTAAGAATCGCCTCGGCGAAGCGATTGTAACACGATATCCTTGATGTGTGATTCCTCTTTCATTTAATGGCAACTGAATATTTCATTAATGGTAATTAAATATTTTCTTACTTGTTTAGACGATTCTACATGATATGAGAAGCTCCTTGCAGGTTAATATTGCAAGCTGAGTTAAGGATCTTGTTAGAAACATACATGGTGCGTAGTATCTCCGATCCATCAATATTGATGAGTCCGAGGTAGTACCAATACCGCCCCCCCTCCCCCGCCCACCGGGGCTTGAAGATATAGATAGCTGCATGATGCTTCACAGAGCTGAAACCGACCGCACACGAGTACTGGTAAACCGCTTAGAGGATCTCAGCTTGTCCAGGCAAAGTGGTGCGAGTCGGACCGGCCATGCTTATAAACCCTATTGGTTTAATTGGCGACAGGGCTTGAGATGTCATTTAATTTCAATGTCGGATAAAAGTCACACAAAATTGGATGCAACGTCTCCAAAATGACCTATACAGTGTTGACGTGGACGTTAAACCTCAAACAAACAAACAAACAAACATCATATGTTATAATATGGAGAAAAGATGTCCTGAAACTGTCCTCATAACATAACATAGTATTTCAAGACAAACTCAGGTCAGAGTGAAAAAAAGAAAAGGAACCCAGTTAGATTCTTTTAACAACTCTTTTCGCGGAAATGAAAACGCTACGCAGTTCGATCACATTTCCGCAGTTTAACAATTCTCTAAACTTTAATACTTTGGAAGATGTATAATAATATTTGTCTCCTTCAGTTTTTAAAAAAAGGACAGATGAACACATAATGAAATACATCCCCTACTTCGTGTAAGATACATAAAGTACTCTTTCTGTCATTTTTTTCCGAGCCAGCGATCGCAAAGAAATACAGTAAAATTCCTGATTTAAGATCACCTTTGGGACTGTTCAAAAGTGGTCTTAAGACCACTTTTGAGCAGTCCCAAAGGTGTCTCTTACAAGGAGAGGCCGGGTGTACAAAATACAAAGAAAGAATAACTGAAACCTTATCAATAAGCTTTTAAAATTAGGTTTAGTTTTAATATTAGGTGGTCTCACGAGTACTGGTAAACCGCTTAGAGGATCTAAGCCTGCCCAGACAAAGTGATGCGAGTCGGACCGGTCATGCTTCTAGACCTATTGGTTTAATTGGGCAACAGGGCTTGAACTGTCATTTGATTTCAATGTCGGATAGAAGTCCCACAAAATTGGATGCAACGTCTCCAAAATGACCTATACAGTGTTGACGGGGACGTTAAGCCTCAACAAACCAACCCTATCATATGTTATAATTTGGAGAAAAGATGTTCTGAGACTACGACAAACTCAGGTCAGAGTGAAAAAAGGAAAAGGAACCCAGTTGGATTCTTTTAACAATAGGGTTATCCTTTGGAAGCAAGGAATACACCACAGAACTGGAAAATATGAAGTGTACATGTTTTCTGGGCCAGACTAGCTAGTTTCGGCCAATTATTCTTTATCGCGGAAATGAAAAAGCTACGCAGTTCGATCACATTTCCGCAGTTCAACAATTCTCTAAACTTTAATACTTTGGAAGATGTAATATTTGTCTATTTATTTTGTGTCTTTGTTTTTTTTTAAAGGACAGATTAACACATAATGAAATACATCCCCTACTTCGTGTGAGATACATAAAGTACACTTTCTGTAATTTTTCTCGAGCCAGCGATCGCAAAGAAATACTTTAAAATTTCTGTATTAAGACCACCTTTGGGACTGCTCAAAAGTGGTCTTAAGACCACTTTTGAGCAGCCCCAAAGGTGCCTCTTATACGGAGACACCAGGTGTACATAATACAAAGAAAGAATAACTGAAACTTTATCAATAAGCTTTTAAAATCAGGTTTAGTTTTAATTTTAGGTGGTCTTAATAGCGGAATTTCACTGTCTGTGGTTGCCTCAAAATCTAAATAAGCTAAGAATTTATTGTACCTAGTTTAATAATGTTTTTAATCAGTGAACTACAATGGGGCTTGCCGGGAAATCCTCCTCTTTACTCCACTTTATCTGATTTACAACAGTACATTGTAATTTAGACTGGCTCCCGGTCGTATATTCATATTTTTCTCGTACTTTTTGTATGTTTGACTAATTAATAGTTTGACGGCGGGAGCCAGTCTAATTGTAATTCTATACTGTCCGACGAAATAAAGGTGTCTTTTGGAGCTAAATGCCAACGCAATCGGAAAATTATCTAAATTCAGAAAAAGAAGAAAAAAGTTGCACGATCCTGTAAACAGAGACGCATGTGAACTAATTTGTAAAAAAGTAACAGATTTTATGATCTGACAATAAAATACATTCACGCTAAAAACAAAACAGATATTCAATATCTTGGGAAATTTTAGAAAGTATCCACCATCGGTTTTGTAATTAACTGATAAGACTTTTAATATCATGAAACTGATATTAAAATTTTAGTTCAATACGCGGTAAAAACTTAAGTTAGAAAGTTGTAAAATGTGGGAAAAATTCTACAATATTGTTTAGCCCTTATTTTGTTTCTGTGAATAGCGTGTTTTCCCTCCAAAATCAAAATGCCTTTTGAAACAAATTCAGTAAAATTCCTATATTATAACCAACTTTGGGACTGTTTAAAAGTGGTCTTTAATACCATTTTGACCAGTACCAAAGATGGTCTCTTTCAAGAGTACAATGTTTGTAGAAAACACAAAGAAAGAATAATTGAACCTTTCTAAATATGCTTTTCAGCTCATATATAACTAGCGGCCCTTTTTTTGGACATTGGCAAACAGTGTTTGCTTAAAGTTCGTATATTTTTGTAAAACTTACCAGAAACAAAACTAACCGGACACCATTCTAAACACATTAAGGAGAATATACCATTGTCAAATATGGGTTAAAGCAAAATTAACCTTAAATTACTGAGCGGAATTTCGCTATACATACATGTAACTTTGATAAGTTGGTGAAACGAATAGCGATGTTAACCCAACTTTATTTAGAGAAAACTGGGCTTTACAAGTTTGCTTATTCTTGTTTGGGTACGCATTAGAACCGCCTCTATCGGCCATATACAATCTTTTGTTTGTTTGAATTGAGGTTTAACGTCCCTGTCAACACTATATACATGAAGGTCCTTTTGGAGACGTTGCTTCCAATTTTGTGGGACTTTTACTTGACGTTGAGATGAAATGACATCTCAAGTCCTGTCGCCCTTTGAAACCAATAGGGTATATATGCATGGACTCGAACCACTTTGCCTGGGAGTAAGTCTTCTAAGTGACGGAACACATACAGTCTATAATTAAAGGAGAAGGAAATTTAGAGCGCACGTGTGTGCGTGCGTGCGCGTATGTGTGTATATCATCATCGGAAAATGTTATTTTTAGTGTTATGGTAGAAAGCATTATTTCATATGGATTTTAATTTTAGCCATAAATAAATAAATAAATAAATAAATACTGAAGACTCAAACACGGGCACAACGCTGGTCAACATAAGCCTTGTTTTTCGCGGTGCTTGGTTATGAGTTTTTACGCTAATTGGTGACATCGTGAGAAAACTCTCAACATTGATTGTTTTGTTTGTTTGTTTGGTCTTCTTCTGAAAGATTACCAGGGTGAGAAGTGTGCATGTGAACAGTTTTATCAGATAAACTGACAAGTAATTTGTCATATATCTCTGTTTATGTTAAAAAAATATAATACATGTCCCTAATTGCAATTTATCTCATGATCGCTTATTGCTGAATTTGAGAAGATCTGGTCAGAAACGCACACCACTTTTTGTTTGTCAATCGATCCAAACTTACTAAGCACAGAACCTCTTCAACGCCGATGTCCACATGACTATCACTGGTTTGTTAGACTTGCCCAAGTCCCTACATTTATCATTCTATTTTATTCTATTTCTACATTTTTATATCAAATAAATGTCGCTTCAAACAACAACATCATCAACAACAACAACAACAAAAAAAAAACATGTAAAAGTCTCCTTTATTTCACAATTCTCATGCAAGATTGTATTGTTATTTTTTTGCTGTAAACAATTAATTCTACAATGGAAACTTAATTAACAGACTTGGGCAAGTCTACTGGTTTGTAGGAACTCCAAGTTACGGTTATTTATAGAAAAATAGCCGCGTTATTTTTATCAATGTGAGTATAGAATCTGGAATAATAATAATAATTATAATAATGATATGAGGAAGAAGAAGAAGAAAAAGAAGAAGAAGAAGAAGAAGAAGAAGAAGAAGAAGAAGAAGAGAAAGAGACATTATTTACCGTTGGTGACACAAGCTAGCTACAAGCTACTCTTAACAGAGGCCCACTTAAAAAAATATATACAATGTACACAACAACCACTGATTAGCAAGCTGGTGGAAAAGTCTGTCTTTATTGGCATTCCCTCTAGAAAAGGAAGTCCACCACGATCACAGATGAAAGTATTTAATACCGCCCAAACCCCACTGTACATAGAGAAGACGGAGGCTTACATGGGTATACATTAGTTTTCCGATTCCCGCCTCAGGACACAGGCCGCGGGTACACGTCAGAATCGCCCGAATGATGAATCGCGTGTTGAGTTTGGTAAACAGTGTAGACCCTGATCAGACGCCGCAGATTGTGGCATCTGATCAAAGTCTACAGTGTTTGCTTTAAGTACAAATGAAGATTTTGAACGAAACAATCTAACTGCATTTCCAAACTGTACACTCCCGCACATAGGTGCTACGAGAAATAGATTGGGCTGCACTAGTAAACCGCTTAGAAAGTTTAAGCCTGCCCAGGCAAAGCGGTGCGTGTCGGCCCGTCTATGCATATAAACCCGGGCGGCAGAGATTGAGATGTCATTTCATCTCAATGTCGGGAAAAAGTCCCATAAAATTGGACGCAACGTCTCCAAAATGACCTATACAGTGTTGACGGGGACGTTAAACATCGAATCAAACAAGCAGACAACCTACACTCATGCAGTGACAATCGTCCGATTAGTGTACATGTCAGTGCACGAAAACGCGCCTTATAATTTTTACCCTCTTAAACCCCACTTTAATATAGTAAAACTAGTGCTTTCAGGGGTATATATTATTCTTCTTATTTCTGCTCAAAAACGCATATTGTGGGCTCGCGTTAGAACCGCCCTGTTTGGGCGGTTCTAACGAGTATCCACAATCTATGTTTAGAGCGCGTCGAGGCGGTTCTAATGAATACCCACAATCTATGTTTAGAGCAGAAATAAGAAAACTATGTGTGTGTGTGTGTGTGTGTGTGTGTGTGTGTGTGTGTGTGTGTGTGTGTGTGTGTGTGTGTGTGTGTGTGTGTGTGTGTGTGTGTGTGAATTCAGGTTTAACGTCGCTTTCAACAATTTTTCAGTCATATCACGACGGTGTCTGGTTGCGACAGAGAGCTCAATGCTCACTTTTATAGTGCTGCCTCACTGAAGTATAATGTCCCAGACACATTACATGATACCACACCCAGTCACATTATCCTGACACTGGGTCGACCAGTCCTAGCTCTACCCCGTAAATCTGAGTGCCAAGCGAGGAGCAGCTAGTACCATTCTTAACGGCTTTGGTATGTCGCGGCCCGGGATCGAACCCGTGACCTCCCGTTCCCCGGAGCGGACACTCTACCAACTACTGAATGAACAAAATGAATTGTACGAAATCCATGTAACCATTATTTAAAGCCCCACTACTCTTGTTCTTGTGACGTAAGGGGTATTCTAGACGGGGCTCGTGCGCTGAGACATTGGCATTCAGTCTCAAATCAGACGCCACAGAGCACGGGATCTATATACACTATTTGCAGCAGTCAGAATCAGAATCAGAATTGTTACTGTTGATGCGTCGAATAACATTCATACACCAGGACCTGTGGTATATTATGTTGTCGATCCCAGCAGGTATCGAACCCTAGACCTCCTGATCACCTGTCGGACACGCAGTCGGGCATGGGCAGAAGATAGTGAGTATACTTTAAATATGGTCTTTAAAAGGGTTATCCTTTGGAAGCAAGGAATACACCACAGAAATGGAAAATATGAAGTGTACATGTTTTCTGGGCCAGACTAGCTAGTTTCGGCCAGTGACCCTCAAATATATTCAAAATTCCACAATGGAATCAATGATCCCAGAGGACAAGAAAATATAAACTACACTATGATGTAGGGCAGGGAGACTTTTTACGGCCGCCACACATTCCCACACATCAGCTGTAGTGACGTTAAATATGTTGTATAAAAGTCTACTATGATTTTGACTTACGAGTAACTCTTATCAACAAGAATCGAAGTGTCCAAATTCAAAATATGGAAGAGTCTAATATAGAGACACAGGGTGAAAGGGCTAAAATAAAAGATACGACTTAACTGGGCGATTCGAACACCGACCCCCCTTTGTCCACCCATGGTTCGTATACTGCCGGGTTAGTTGTATGGCCCACCAAGTTGATGCGATGGACAGCCTGGAAAACACCATTTACATGGAACAAAATGGGCTTTGATTCAACCATTAGAAGTATTTTATTATTCATATGTTGTAACATAATTTAGGAAGTCATCTCCTATGTCAACGCGGAAAACGAAAATATATTGAAAAATTAAAAAAAAAAAAAAAAAAAAAAAAGACATATTTTTCATATTTCTGCTCATTCCAAGGCGGTTCTAACGAGTACCCATAATCTATGATTTTGAGCAGAAATAAGAAAAATTATGACTACCCTTGTAAATTCGAGTTCTACTGTATATAAAAATAGCGTCAAAAATTATATAGGGGTGTTTCCAGTATGTAGAATTTCAAAAAGTGGTGTTTTAAAATTTCACAACGGTTTGGGTACGTGCACTTGTTGTATTAAAAAGGAATACCGTTCAAAATCGGAAATTTCAATTTTATGCAAATGCGTATTCTCCCCGTCGCGTGCCAAAATTCTTATTGGCCAGACAGCCAATATCACTCCGCAGCCTGTCAACCAATCAGAAAATAGGCTGGAGTATATACCGATACAGTTAGCTATTGAATTGTCAAAGTTTGTAAAACAGTAAAACGAAACGGATATGCCACTTTGATAACACTTTTATTCACGAAACTTTTGGATTATAGAAAACTGAATATCAGCTTGTTATTAATATAATTATTGTTATGGGTTTATATTGGTGATCAAATAAATAAATATACAACATATTATAGATACAGTATTGCTATTGTTTTGCTATAAACTTTGGAGCATACCATCGGAATGGAGAAATATTTAGTATTTGTTTTCATTGCGATGAATTTGTTCGGAGAGTCTATTCAAGAAGTGTGTAATGGATTATGTGACTGTACAATCAGGTAAATACTTAAGATTAAGATAGAAAATATTATAAAGTGACCCAGGGAATTAGCAAAATTCCTCGACCTTTATTACGCTGTATCGTTATTTTTATTATTATTATTATTATTATTATTATTATTATTATAATAACATGTCCGTGTGACACAGTGCATTCTTTCATATCTCCAAAACATTTAATTTTCTGACGAAAATTTGTGATATTTTTCTTATTTCCACTTAAAACATAGCTTGTGTGTACCCGTTAGAACCGCCTCACTGAGGCGGTTCTAACGAGTACCCACAAGCTGTCTTGGAGCAGAAATAAGAAAAACAATGTATACCACCATTAACCCCCGTTTTCTCTATATAAAATGTGATTTAGGGGTGTTCATTACACGGACTTGTTAACATGATGCAAAATGTGGGGTTTCCAAAAAGCATAAATTGTTGTCATCGTTTTGGTTAAGCGTTAAAACAGACTGTGTGTACTCGTTAGAACCGTCTTGGTGAGGCATTTCTAACTTGAACGTATATGGATCAAAATATGTAAAAGAAAAATATGTCATTTCTGGACCCATGATAAAATAAACTGTCAAGAAAATTTATTCAGGAACATCAGAAACAAATGTATTTTTCAGAGTTATCCTTGTAGGGCCACCTTTTTTTGAAAAGTCCCAGTTGTCTCTTACCAGAGGACACAGAAGCCTCCGTGATGTTGTGGTTACGCTACTCGCCTCGTAAACCAGGGGTCGTAGGATCGATCCCGGGCTTCTCCAGACTTTCGGACGAGTCTTTAAACCGAGGTCCCGTCTCCGTATGACCTTAGCTGTTGGTGGGATGAAAAAAAAATCAAACACTCACCCACCCTTACCAGAGGACAATGCGTGTAGGAATCACAAAGAAAGGGGAAAAAACTGATTTAGGTCTTAATTTTAGCTGGTCTTAATAGCGGAATTTAACTGTATCATTAGTTTAGCAAAATAATCATTCCCTTGTACCAAAGCCTGGATAATAAACAATACCTATTTCTTGTCCTACCTGAGTTGCCGTTATCGTTGATTATCCCTTTTTGTACCAAGTGGAATCTTCCTCCTTATATAAAGCTGGAGTCCATGTCAAAATTAAGGGGTGTCAGGTCGTCTTGCCTTCAAAATCTATTTGGAAATTGGCTGACCATTTTGCAAACATTGTAGGCCCTGATCAGACGCCGCGTTCTGCGGCGTCTGATCTGGGCCTCCGTTATTTGCCAACTACCCGTTTTGGGGTCTCCGGTACTAAAAGGGCTATTATTGATATTACAGCGATCTTGGGTTCCAAAGTCCCCAGAGATATCGCTGACCCACTTGCCTATAGTCACATACCCGTTTTAACACGCTAACATTAAGCAAACATACCCGTATCAGATTAAGACGTCCTTTAAGGCGATGAAAAGATTTTTTCACCAAAATCTATCAGATCTTCTCCTAAATAGAACAGTCTACATTTAGACCTCAACCTGCGCAACTTGCCAGTTTCGTCACTCAGTCTTCATTTGATGCTTCTACGAGACTGTACATGGTAGAAGGCTTATACGAACAGCGAAGACTCTGATCAGACTGCGCGAAGGCACAGGCTGATCTGAGTCTTCGCTCGTTACACAGGTCTCATTGAGGTTTTGTCTGACCAGCAAGTTTGAATATAGCACAGGTACTCAGATACCGAAAAAGGCTCGTACGGGCAGCGGAGTTTCTGACCAGACTACACGTGTGCGCAGGCTGATCCGAGTCATCGCTGGACGGACAGTTCTTATTGGACTTTTATATTCATTATGAGCCGTCTCATGTTGACCTACGCTGTTTGCAAACGTTTTTGTTTTTATCTAGGTTAACATGCATTTGGCTTTTATGGAGGTTAACATGCATTTGGCAGAGGGGTCTAAGAGGGATAACTCTTGCTTGCATATACTTTTCTTCCTGGATATGAAACATGATAACTTGATAATTTTTACTAGTTAGCTCCCATGAAATCGAAGTTTTGAGCTCTTTAATCGACTTTTTATATCATTTTGCAAGAATGCGGCGTCTGATCAGGGTCTAAACGGTTTGCTTAAAATACAGGAATTTATAAGGGCAAGGAGCTTATGACACTGGCAGTGATGAGCTCTTGATATGGGTGAAACAAAATACGGTAATTTAAGACTATTTTCCCAGCCTTTACCCAGAGACAATCGACTTACCACAATCGACTCACCAGTACTGTCAATGCTTTGATTTCATGCGTGAAGCAAAAGCGATCATCACATTGGTGGATGGGTGTCAGCAGGAATGCCCTACATTCAATATCTCATCAATATCTCTCCAAGACCCAGCCTTGAATGTTTGCCTATGTCATTTTTGGAAGCTTTTTTGACAGCTAGACATTTTTGATAAATTACGCGTGTGCCTACAGGCGTCAAAATTTTATGTCTTAAACATTCGCAAGGTATTAAAATACACCTTTTACTTACCTAAGTCATATGAATATTGAACAAGCAAAAAGTTTATGAGCCATAAACTTGATACAGTTTTGCCTACTGCAGATAAGTAATTATGTAAATGATTGAGGCAGGTGTTGCCGTGTTTACTTTATTTTATGATTTTGCTACCTGAAACTTTATATTTAAAACTAATTTTCAAAACATCTGGAAGTAGTAACAAAAAAGATATATACCATATGTTTACACTTATTCCCCGTTCAGGGTTAGTTGAAAAGTACCGAAGAAAAAATTAAAGAAGCTGGAAAAAAGCACCAGTTAATTGTGGCGCTGTCTGCGACGCCGGTGGCAGAGGTGGTTACGAAGCATTATGCTTTACGGCTTTGGTCCCTTTCCACCGGAACTCAACGTTGAACCGATGTTGAAACAACGTTTTCAACGTTTTTTCAACATAGGTTAAGCGTTGAGTAAACGTCGTGTACCTGTTGGGTAGCCTTTTCAACGATACATTAGTTCAGCGGTGAGTCTTTGGGATAACCTTTTCAACGCTGTTGCAACATTGATTTGAGTCAACGCCGTGTAAGAAGAACAATCTGGATCTAAACTGCCCGGATTTTGTTTGTTTGAGGTTTTACGTCCCGTCTACACTATATAAGTCATATTGGAGACGTCGCTCTCAAATTTGAGGGACTTTTATCCTATACCGAGGTGAAATGACATCAAAAGCCCTGCCGCGAAGAGTTTAAATGTAGGGATGGTCGGATTCGCTCAACTTTGCATGGGCAGGCTTAGACCATCTAAGCGGCTTACCCAGTACTCACGTGCGGTCGGGTTCAGCTCTGCGTGGAAGCACCATGCAGCCTATACTATTTCTCCAAACCCCGTTGGGCGGGGACTCGTTGTAAAGAAAGAGACGGACATACACGACGTTCTTTGAGCCAAGAGAACTTGGAGCGAATTTTGTGGGTGGGTCTATGCAATAAATCAATTTGACGTGTCCATTCATTCACGCATGCTTGTTTCTTTCCAGTGAAAACTTCGACGGGCCACCAGGAGTACGAAACGCCAAGCTGTCTTGCCATGAAGGCTCCGTCACGTGGTATAACCCAATTGGAGCTCTCAGACTCGAGATATCACCGACAGTTACCAAGGCATACCGACTATGTTTCATCGTAGAATCCGGAAACGAGTTGGTTAAAGTTTCACAAGAGAAAGATGAACCAATTAACCCCAAACCGCCATCAAACAGACGTCGTTATATAACAAATGACAGTAACCTTAAAACGATTGTAACGATGTCGGCTGCGAGCAGAGAACATTGTATGTCGTCAGAGGAGCCAGTCATACTTTACATTGAACCGGAACTGACCGAGCGGCTTGGGTACCAGAAGGTTCTGTTCCAGTATGACGTCACTCCACTATCGGAAGTAAAGGAACCGTCTATTGAAGGTAACGTAAATAACACATCTCGTAGTATACATAACAATAGGAACGTGGGTTTGGTGATTTTATTTGTTTTTAATGTCCCCGTCAACACAGTATAGGTCATTTCGGAGACGTTGCTTCCAATTTTGTGGGACTTTTACCCGACATTGAGATGAAATGACATCTCAAGCCATGTCGCCCAATGAAACCAATAGGGTTTATAAGCATGGACGGTCCGACTCGCACCGCTTTTCCTGGGCAAGCTTAGATCCTCTATGCGGTTTACCTGTACTCAGTCGTGTGCGGGTCGGATTCAGCTCTGTGTGGAAGCATCATGCAGCCCATATATTTCTTCAAGCCCCGATGGGCGGGGGCCGTGGCGTGTTTTCGTAATGTTCATCTACCTGTTAACACGGTGTCTTTATTTCTCAAAGTTCGTACAATAAATCGCCCGTCAAACACAATGGTGTCTTTTTAAATCGTTGAAAAGTAGCAATTATATCGAGATAATGGGCCCCATTGATGTCCGTGGATGGGGTTTCAATATGTCATTCATGAAAGATACTAGACTTATTCCTTCATTTAATACCAAAATTAACCGAAAGCAGAAAAAACCCCCCAAAGTAGCCGAAGATAGAAGCAGCGGAGAAATCATACTATCAGATGAGGAGGAGTGGGGATTCAGGGGAATGGGAACACCTTAAGGGGAGGCAACTCCTGCAAAAGTATTTTTGTCTCCCATGTCAACAGGGGTCAACTCTTAAAGAAAAGAATTTGCTCCTGAGGAGCAAATTCTTTCCTCTAAGAGTTGACCCCATTTTCAATTTGATAGGGCTTATAGAAAAGCGAACAGGAAGACCCGAAAGTTGTCTCCCTAGAAAAATGGTGGAAAATCTGCCAGGTGTTCCCATTCCCCTTAATTTCTTTAGGTACTTGCCAGAATCGTCTCATAAGAAGCACCCCGTCACGAAAACACGCCTATATGATTATGACCCATTAAACCCTACTTTTATACAGTAAACCTGGTTTACAGGGGTATATATTATTTTCTTATCTCTGCTCAAAAACGTAGATTGTGGGCAGTCGTTAGAACCGCCTCGATGAGACGGTTCCTACGTGTATTAGACTATCCGCAATCTATATATCAAAATTTTGAGCAGAAATTAGAAGAATTTCATATTTTTTCATCATAAAATCATTTTTTTTTCGTCGGTAAAATTTTCAGTGCAGTTTTCTATTCTCATCCTCATTCCCCCCCCCCCCCCCCCCCACACACACACACACACACAATCTCTTTTAAAAACAAAATTTGAGTTGTTCAAAGTTTTTTGTCCTCTACAACCATTGTCCGCCAGTAAGAGACTCGGTCCCCGCCCATAGGGGCCTGAAGAAATATATGGGCTGCATGATGCTTCCACGCAGAGCTGAATCCGACCCGCACACTAGTACTGGTAAACCGCTTAGAGGATCTAAGCCTGTCCAGGAACCGCGGTGCGAGGCTAATAAACCCTATTGGTTTCATTGGGCGACAGGGCTTGAGATGTAATTTCATCTCAATGTTGGGTAAAAGTCCCACAAAATTGGAAGCAACGTCTCCAGAAAGAACTTTACTGTGTTGACGGGGACGTTAAACCTCAAATCAACCAACCAACCAGTAGGATTGTTCAAAAGTTGTCTTACAGTATTGGCCACTTTTGAACTGTCCCATAAGTGGACTTGATAGCTGATATAGGATTTTTACTGTATTTTTTTTTTTTATGTACGGCACCAAAAGTCTAACTTTGCTATTTTGATATTAGCCTGATTAATGACATTTACAAAGTGCTGTCAAAGTGATACTGAACAGGTTGACAGTACGGTAAACATATCATGTAAAAATCAACAAAAACAAAATGTCAAAATAGGCACACCAAGGGTCATGAGAAAATTGTTGTATTTTGTTCAGTAATTAACAGGATTAACCGTCGCGGGAGATTTGTTTGATTTGAGGTTTAACGTCCCCGTCAACACTGTAAAGGTCATTTTGGAGACGTTGCTTCCAATTTTGTGGGACTTTTACCCCGCATTGAGATGAATTGACATCTCAAGCCCTGTCGCCCAATGAAACCAATAGGGTTTATTAGCATGGACACCTCGCACCGCGATTCCTGGACAGGCTTAGATCCTCTAAGCGGTTTACCAGTACTAGTGTGTGGGCCGGATTCAGCTCTGCGTGGAAGCATCATGCAGCCCATATATTTCTTCAAGCCCCCCGTCGCGGGAGAACACTCTTTTCACAGATATTTGCGCCCTCAGTCAACACGGGTCTAATCTTAAAGGAAAGAATTTACTCCACAGGAGCAAATTCTTTCCTTTAAGAGTAGACTCCTTTTCCAGTTGGACAGGGCTTATAGAAAACCTAACAGGAAGTCCCGAAAATTGTCTCCCTTTGAGAAATCGCGAAAAAATATGCCAGGTGTTCCCATTCCCCGAAAACCAAGTCATACCCATTATGCATCCTGGGTTGGTGGTATGATTAACCCTTTTGTACCAAATAGAATCTTCCTCCTTATATACTCGTATATAGCTGGAGTCCATTTCAAAATTTAGGGGTTTGAGGTTGTGTTTTCTTCAAAATTTATTCCTTTCTGCAAACAGTGTAGGCCCTGATCAGACGCCGCGTTCTGCGGCGTCTGATCTGGGCCTTCACTGCTTGCCAAGGTACCCGTTTAGGGGTTTCTGGTACTGAATGGGTTAACCCTTAGTGGCCCGAACTACCACTACTGTGTCGAACAAAAATATGAACCCAAAAGTGTTCGAGCCATTGAAGTGCGACTGCTATAAATTAACTATTTATTTTTTCGTTTTCAGATTGTCGACCCTGCAGCGGGGCGGAGTTGATACGGGCCTATTGCTCCAGTGATTTTGGTAGGTGTAAACCTTAATTTTAATAAATTGGGATAAATATTTAATTTTATCATTTATGGCAAAATTTTACTGTTCAGCTCCTGAGGTAGTGAAACCTTTTAAATGCTCATTTGATTTGACCATGAAAATTGGAAACAAATTTCTGTTCATAGATTTTAAAATGTTAACAACAATAGTTGGAAGCAGTTTAAATATTTATGGGGAAGATCGCCTCAATTGTTTGTTTTCCAATATCCATGAGCGTTAAAATAATTAATAATTTCATTGAACATGAAAAAGAAAAAGAAAAAAAAAAAAGAAAAAAAAGAAAACAGAAAAAGAAAAATCATAACTGGGGCAAAAATAAATGAAATGATTATAGTGATTTTTTTTTGTTGTTGTTTTCATCGTCTTTGTTGATGACGACGACGACGGTAGCGACGATGAGAACGACGAAGCCTGTTGATGATGATGATAATAATAACAATAATGACGATGGATTCCGCACAGCTTTGCCAAAAATTGAAAAGCATGGAGCTCATCAACCTTTGTTAATGTGTTATATTTGAGCTGATTTATCCACATGTTAAAAACTTCAGTTTAACTTTATTTAATGGGATAGTTCATGGGGAAAGGGGCCTTATCACAAAGGCGAACAGCAAAGGCGTCTCGCCTGAGTCTTTACTGTTCGCGGGCATGCAGAGAGGATCTTGAGTTAGCTTATGCAAGAAGTCAAGGGGTCTAGCCCCACAAGTTTGTTGCGCATGCGCAATTAAAGAACCTATAATCCAGGAGCTCAGGACCCCTTTCCTCATGCGTCATCTCAAAAACGCCCTTTGTTCTTGACAGATAGTTTGTCACGATGTCACGCTAAATCATTCGTCTTCATAGCTAAGTGCACTTGTTTACTTACCGTCCCAATTACTTTTCCATCTGTTTGTACCGTGTGTCTTTACATGTAAAAATGTTAGTCTGCGAACTTTTGTCCTGGTACACAAAACAAGTGTCCCAAAATGCACACTGTCTACTTAAAAGTCTGTGTTACAGAACAAGTGTCCCAAAATGCATAGTCTGCTTTTGAACAGAAAAGACAATGGTCAACATGAGCTCTGAGGAGTTTGTGCATGCGCATTATACATTTCATGACATTAATAATTTTGGGTTTGACAGGACATTGATGGAAATTTTTGTAAGATGATTTTGCTCAAAATGGCCATACGATTTTACCTTTGCGCCTAATTTGTGACCTAAACCTCTGGTGACACTTTTTTTTTACAAGCTTATCAGATGAGCCCCAAATATGTATGCATAATATAGAAAAAATGACGATAAATGACCATTTTTTATATATAATCTATACATTATTTTTGTTTGGACATAGCACGGTTACTTCTTTGGACCCCAACGCAATGGTGCTTTCTTAAGCTGCCATGAAAAACTGCATCTGAAAATGTCGCCTGTTCATGCCGTCTGCTGTATTATTTTCTTCCTAAGCTCTTAAGAATAGTTCTGTGACCAGGCAAACTGTGTGGACCCTGATCAGTCTGATCTGGGTTCACACATTTTGCAAAAAATGGCTTTTGAAGTTACCAGCAGACAACAGAAGGCCCCCGCCCATCGGCAGGGATGAGAAAGTTCAGGATTAGTCCTGATTTCAGGATTGAGAGCTTTGGCATGATGCATATAAATTGTCATTTATTGTTGTCCATTTAAGTTTTAACATGATTGTCTTAATTAAATGGTTAACTTCAACTAAGCATGAAGCAACTAATCTCCATTGATATTGGAAGGGTAAACCCATTTATTTTTTATTTCAAGATAACATTAGGGTCACTTCAGGATTCAAATAGCAGATTTTCAGGGTTGAGATTTTTGGACTGTTCTCACCCTTGCATCAGGCTTGAAGAAATAGATGGGCTGCATGATGCTTCCACGCAGAGCTGAAACCGACCGCACACGAGTACTGGTAAACCTCTTAGAGGATCTAAGCCTGCCCAGGCAAAGCGGTGCGAGTCGGACCGTCCATGCTTATAAACCCTATTAGGTTCATTGGGCGACCGGGCTTGAGATGTCATTTCATCTCAATGTCTGGTATAAGTCCCACAAGATTGAAAGCAACCTCTCCAAAATGACCTAAACAGTGTTGATGGGAGTTAAACCTCAAATCAAACAAACAAACCAGCAGACAACAAATCAGATGACAGTTGTTGTGATTGGCATCTTATGGGTTAAGAGAAGCTATTATCAGGACAAAACACTGAGTGCTGCTATTTTGTGTATTCTTGAAAACGGACAGCATGTTTTACTTTGATGTTATTTTTTTTTTGTTTCAGTAATCGTCGGTAGTATGGAATCCGTCGAGAATCACGACGACTCCGACAAGACGCACATCGAAGTCGCCGTTTCGCAGATCATTCGTCAACGGGGATCACATTTTCACCGACATCGACGGGATTCGTCTACCCTTCAGGGACTCGTTGTCACTCCGAAGAAATGTGGCGTCGTGAAGGGGGATGGTCTCTTCCTTATGACGGGGAAGGTCCGATTTGGGGAACTGAAGCTGGGATGCGCACCGTATCTTCATGAATGGGATGCGATTGCTCGATCTGCGGAGTTGTCTGGCCGTATGGAATGTACCCGGGACTGAGCTAAACGTTGAAAGGGCTCGAGGATTAACTGGTCTGGGCTGAATCAGCCGGAGATACCAGATACCGACGAAGCTGGGACACCAACGAAGCTGGCATACCCACAGTACCTGGTCTGCGACTGAGGTAGATATTTGGTGATGTCTTGTCGATTGTAGATGTGCAGGGAGTACCGTACCATTCGGACCTCACCAGTGGCAATGGCAAGGTAGCCATGGAAACAGATTCCCATCCGTGAATGAATTGAACAGCACCACAATCAATGTTGAAACAGGTATGTGTAATGTATCCAGTATTATCTGCGTTAGTGCTATTTGTACGCAGCGTCGCACCAAACTCGATGCAACGTCATAATGTTGCCTACACGTTGTATACCTACTACTGGAGTGAGTGAGTGTTTGCGTTTTACGTCCCACCAACAGCTAAGGTCATACGGAGACGGGACCTCGATTTATAGACTCATCCGAAAGTCTGGAGAAGCCCGGGATCGATCCTGCGACACCTGGTTTACAAGGCGAGTAGCATAACCAATACACCACGGAGGCTTCTGCCTAGTACTAGAATGTGTAGACAATGATGAAGCAGCAGGAACAATATAATAATAATTGCAAACTTTGATTCAAAATTGGAAACATAAGATCGCCAAAGGCATTGAAAATCAAAAGAAAAGAAATTTCGAAATAATTTCTACACGGGTCACAGACCTTTTACAGGTACACTGAAATTCCGCTGTTAAGACCACCTAAAATTAAGACTAATTCTGCTTTAATAAGCTTATTTAGTATGTTACATATATATTGTTCTTTGCGTTTTCTGCTTGTCCTCTTGTCAGAGACCACCTTTGGGACTGCTCAAAAGTGGTCTTTAAGACCACTTTTGAACAGTCCCAAAGGTGGTATGAATAAAGGAATTCTACTGTAATTTCTTTTCACCATAGTATACGCCATCTCACTTTGCTCTCTCTTCTGGGTCTGTACATAGCACATGTATGTCTTTATTTCAACCAACCCTAAAACACACTCACGCACCCTCTTTTCGACGCCTGTAAATGACATTTTCCTTCTTTTATATGTTGCAGTTTCCTCAGATTTGATGGTATTCTGCTGTTCAACTGTCGTGTGCCCTGTTAAAGTGAAAACAGAAGAAGCAAGCTGAAAAGATATTTATTGGTAAGTTTCCCCATTTCCGTTATAGGTTGTGGTCGATCGCGACACACGATTTCATTACGCAAACACGCCTATACAAATACATTGCCATCTTTATCGCCGAAAAAATGAAAATTTTATGATGAAAAATTGTGATATTTTTCTTATTTCTGCTCAAAATATAGAATGTGGGCACTCGTTAGAACCGCCTCATCGAGGCGATTCGAACGAGTACCCACAATCTATATTTTAGAGCAGAAATAAGAAAAAAAGGTATACCCCCGGATACCCACTTTTACTATATACAAGTGGGGTTCAAAATTATAAAGGCGTGTTTTCGTGATGAGTGGCCGGCCGATTATCGATTTATTCAAGTGACCGATTCTCGATAAAGCATCGATCAGTCAAACCGCTGGACATATATCCAAAAGCTTGCTTGCAAAATATAAAGATTATATATAAAGAAAAAAATCCATAAAGAACATTTTCTTATATGATTAATGCATCTTATGTAAACGAATATAGGTTTCCAAAAGCCCTGTATCATCAGCAAACACTACAGATGCTGATCAAACTCTACGGTTAGTGGCTTCTTATCTGGGACTTCTGTATTTGCCAATATGCTTTTGATGGAACGCCAGACTTACAGCACTTCAAGATTATTTCGCTAATATGGAAGCGCTCGTTATTCAGAGTTGGACAAAAACCGCAGTATAGGGTCGAAAAAAGAAAAACGTCCCGAAAGACTCGATTTCTTAACCACTTGTTCTGCTGCGACCCTGGATCAATTCCTGGTTTGCACGTGACAGTGTCATACCATAAGCGCTTACAAAATTGCACGCCTTGCGCTCAAACTATAGCTTATAACTGCATTTTAGCATGCTTGAATCTGGACCACCCATGTCATATGGCACTATATGATGATTGTTGGATATGACGGTCCGCTTTCGCAATAAATAGAAATAACGGCCTCTAAATAAAGTCACCCTCAGACAAAAATAAATAAATAAATTCAAATAAATATAAAATAAACATACTTTTCACATTTCACACATCTGCATTCAGCTTTATATAAAAATGAATAAATGTTATTAAAGAGAGCTGCGTTTTTCATTCATGATGGTCTAAACCATCTTGATCTTGTTAAATGCCAAAATTTCATATTTTCTGTTCTTCTTTTTCAGAATCCTGAAACCTTGGCATGTAGTGACATGGATTCGCAAGGACTTGAAGGAGTTTGTGACGAAAAAACGTTATTATATTTCATTGACAAATTGTATTAGTAAATAAACCGTGCTGGAATGAATTATATTCTGATTGGATCTTATGAGCCACCGTAGAAGCGAAAATGTCGCTTTGGACTTGTGCGCATGGGCGTAGCGAACACTCACATCAGAAAGCGTATCCGGGTCACTCAGTCGGAAGATAAAAGAATCAACATGAGTGCAGATACTGCCATATAGCGCAAAGGGCATACTCTGACCAGACTATGCGCAGTCTGATCAGAGTCTGCGCTGAGCGCACAGATCTCATCTGAAGACGTATCATCAGCGAAGATTGAGCGTCCAGCCGCTTAGAACGCATGCCTTCGTCGTCTGCAAAAGGAAACATTGCGCAACTTTCATCCAAATAGCGCATAGCAAACATTCTGATCAGGCTGCGTGGATGAGTAGTGTGATCTGAGTATTAGCTGGGCACACATTTTCGAAGAAGAATTTTCCCTGGCCGTGGCTCACCATTTGTTATATATATATATATATATATATATATATATATATATATATATATATATATATATATATATATATATATATATATATATATATATATATATATATATATATATATATATATGTACATTGCGCATGCTGGGAACCAATAAAAGGTGACGCGAATTGTCTCCCATACTTACTGGCTATACATAGAAACTTCAATGACTCAAACACGCTAATCGAACTAGCTCGTTAATCATGGCTTCTCGAACTAGCACGTTAATCATGGTGATCGAACTAGCACGTTTATCATGGCTAATCGAACTAGCACGTTAATCATGGCTTATCAAACTAGCACTGTAATCATGACTAATCGAACTGGCTCGTTAATACTGGCTACTCGAACTAGCACTTTTATCATGGCTAATCGAACTGGCTCGTTAATACTGGCTACTCGAACTAGCACGTTAATCATGGCTAATCGAACTGGCTCGTTAATACTGGCTACTCGAACTAGCACGTTTATCATGACTAATCGAACGGGCTCGTTAATAATGTCTAATCGAACTAGTTCGTTAACCATGGTAAATTTGAACTAGCGTTTGCATGCCTACACTTCTTTCATAGCTCCAGATTTTCATGTATTAATGATAATTTACGAAGTTTTGTTCTTATTTTATTTTAAAAAAATGTTGTGTGTACTACTTAGAATCGCCTCATTGAGGCGATTCTAATGAATACACATACCTTTATTTCATGGAAGGTTGAAAATAAATGTAACCTTACGTGATCTCCTTTAGATTCCGGACATTTGCGATATGATCAGACCTCAGAAGCTCAAACTATCCCCATCTCGAACAAATTTTTACTAGTGGTTCCTAAATTGTTTGAGCCATTGAAGTTCGACTGTTCTCTTAACCCATAACCTGCCAATCACGACAATTGTCGTCTGCTTTGCTGTCTGTCGGTTACTTTAAAAGTATTTTTTTTTTTTGAAAACAGTGTGGACCCAGATCAGACTGCTCCTCTAGGAGCAGTCTGATCTGGGCCCATACTATTTGCCTGTATGCAAAAATATTTTTGAAAAGTTTGCAAAAAATTTCAGCAGACGACATAAGCAGACGACATTTTCAGATAAAGTTTTTCTCGGCGTCTTTAGGGTTAATGAAAGTTCTGATTGACTGTTCTCTAAAATGTTTTCTTTTAGAGGAGGGGGTTGGGGTTTACGACCCTTTCAAGATTATTTCACATTTTTAACCGATTGTTAAGTCAGAGGTGAGCGAAAACCGGAGAAAAACCACCTGACCTTCCGTTGCAGAACTTGGCGTCTCACACGTGACCCGAGCCAGGCTCGCACAGCGGTGAGAGGCCTCAGCGCTCTTACCCATTAGGCCACGGAGGCCCGTCTGTGTATACAGTGGAACACTACTATATTCTACCACGTACAGTGAAATTCCGCATTTAAGACCACCTAAAATAAGACTAAATGTAATTCTGCTTTAAGTTTATTTTGAAGGATGCACTTAATGTTTCTTTATTTTCTGTCCACAGTGTTCTGATCAGGGGCCACCTTTGGGACTGTTCAAAAGTGGTCCTAAAAAGACCACTTTTGAACAGGCCCAAAGGTGGGCTTAATACAGGAATTTTACTATAGTTTTATCAGAGAAATATAAAAAAAAACTATTTTTGAACGAGTTGTTAAGCATGTGTTCAGATTTTATTATGATCAATTTATAAAGTTTAACAATGATGAATTATGAACTCTTAGCTTGCAAATCAACAGTGAATGATTTCTTTTTGCGGTACAGTGATTCATATTTTCTTTATATCTCTTGGTGTGATCTCAAAACTACATAAGAAAAAGTAAACGATGCGCAAAGAAGAATGGATATATCCGACATGTTTACCATCTGTTTTAGGCAGGCCTCATATTTTTCAGGCATTTGCAGGATTTCAGGCTTTTAGAGCTTGATTTTTTTCTTGATTTCAGGCTTTTAGATTCTGATTTTTGTGTATATAGTCTGTTTAAAAAACTATTTAACCCTTATTTCTGACTATAAGTCAACCAAATTACTTTATATTTTCACCAACTCCATTACAAACAGTATGGATCCTGATCAGATGGCTTCTTCAGAAGCCATCTGATCAGGATCTACACTGTTTGCAAAGGTAATGTAGTTGTGTCTTGTTCAGCAGGATAAGCGTTGAAGGTGCACTTCACTTCAGGCATGGAAAAGCGTGGTCAGTATGAGGCCTGTTTAGGCCAAACAAAAAAGTGTATGTTTAGATGTATGTCAACAATTTTATGCCAAACAAAATGTGTGTCTTGGGGGAGGTAGGGGGTGGGGGCAACCCTAGAATGTTTTCTGTGTATGGGAGAGCTGTTAATTACGGGTCCATAGAGCGCAAAGCAAAGATTCTGAGCAGTCCGATCAGAATCATTGCTGTGCGTTATTTCGAAGAAACGTTAGGGAGACAAACTATTTGTTAAATTGGCGTAGGTGCCTCCTGTAGGCCTGGCGGAATGGGGTGGGACCAAGTGCTTTGTGACAAAACGTTATATTTAATGAGTTGCCACCCCCTGAAGGTGTTTCATTGCCTTTTAAATCCTACATATTTAAAACCGTGTATATCAGTGTTTACATGTTATACAATAAAGACTGTAACAGAATTTTGTGTTTTTGTGTAATTGAAATATGTCAGTGTGGGCCTTTGCAAGATTTGCACATATTTCATCCCCATTTGCGTGACATGCATCACGAAAACAGGCCCATATATAGTTTTTACCCCCTTGAACACCACTTTTATATAGTAAAACAGGGGTAAACCTTAATTTTTTGTTCTGCTCTAAAATATAGATTGTGGGTACTCGTTAGAACCGCCTCGATGAGGTGATTCTGACGTGTACCCACAATCTGTATTTGAGCAGATATAAGAAAAATATCGCAATTTTTCATTCATGTTGTCGGCTATAAAATTTACAATGTATTTTCGTTATGTATTATTCCCGACTAACTCACTGTCGGCATATTTTAGGGTCCATATTGCCATAAATGAGAACCTTGCATTTTCCATATTTCTGCTCGATGACAAAGATTTTGGGTGCTCGTTGGAATTGGCTTAACCCATAAATGCCAATCACGACAATTGTCGTCTGCTTTGCCGTCTGCCGTTTACCTTAAAAGTAATTTTTGCAAACGGTGTGGGTCCAGAAAGCAGCAGACGACAAAAGCAGACGACATTTTCAGATGTAGGTTTTCTCGGCGTCCTAAGGGTTAACAACGTAACATGAGGTTAACACGTCTGTGTGCTGAACATCCCTCTAAACCCCACTTTATATAGAGAAAATTTGGAGAAGTCATTAATTTCCTTATTTTTGCTCTAATACATAGATTGTGGGTACTCGTTAGAACCGCCTCATGTGTGACTAGTGTGACTTCCCCTTCCCTGTCTGCATGGAGAAGGTTTGTATCAACCGCCATCCGTATAGTGTACAGCGAAGACTCACCGGCCCCGATTGCTCAGTTGGTAGAGTGTCCGCTCCGGGGAACGGGAGGTCACGGGTTCGATCACGGGCCGCGACATACCGAAGTCGTTAAAAATGGTATTAGCTGTTCCTCGCTTGGCACTCAGATTTACGGGGTAGAGCTAGGACTGGTCGACCCAGTGTCAGGATAATGTGACTGGGTGTGGTATCATGTAATGTGTCTGGGACATGATAGTTCAGTGTGGCAGCATATAAAAGTGGGCATCGAGTTCCCTGTCGCAACCAGACACAGTCGTGATATGACTGAAAAATTGTTGAAAGCGACGTTAAACCCGAGTTCACACACACACACAGCGAAGACTCAGATCAGGCAGCGTGTACTCTGGGTGCTTTTGTTTGTTTGATTTGAGGTTTAGCGTCCCCGTCAACACTGTAAAGGTCATTTTGGAGACGTTGCTTCCAATTTTGTAGGACTTTTACCCGACATTGAGATGGAATGACATTTCAAGCCCTGCCGCCCTATGAAACAAAATGGTTTATTAGCATGGACGGGCCGACTCGGACCGCTTTGCCTGGGCAGGCTAAAGCCGCTAAGCGGTTCACCAGTATTCGTGTGCGGGTCGGTTTCAGCTCTGCGTGGAAGCATCGTGCAACCCACCTATTTCTTCAAGCCCCGATGGGCGGGGCTGGGTGCACACGCTGGAAGAAGCCATATCTTTTTGCCGTGCGTACATTGGTTTCACTGTCAATAGCTGTGTCTCCGCTAACATGCCGAAAAAATAGGGTCGAAAGGTCGAAAAAAACTTTTTATTTTTTGTCAACTTCTTTTTGGATGGAAAAACAGCAAAAATCTTTAAAAGAGCTAAATTCCAGCTGTTACCAGAAAACATTCAAATAATGAGATTTAGAACACCAAGGAAGCGAAAGTATTAGTTTTGATTCAAAAAATTTTACAAAACGTGATAGAAAATATTAAGGTCGGTGGGTAAGAATATAAGAATCTTACATGGGTGTGAGGGTGGAAAGAAAAATCCGTCCCGAGGGTCACTGTCCGACATCACGAGGCTTGCCGAGTGATGCCGGACAGTGATCCCGAGGGACGGATTTTTCTATGGATTTTCTATTTTCTACACCCATGTAGGATTCTTTTTCTTGCATGCCTTCCATTTCTGAGAGTGGATTTTTTAATACTGCAGTCACTTCGGTTGTCAACGTCCGTCCTATTGTGATGACACTACACAGGAATGTTTAGTGACGTCACGTAACGTGCTGTGACGCCAACCTAACGACGATACTTATAAAGGAGGTCGTATTCAATCAGTGCATTTATTAAACACGCGACAATATTCGATTCTGGGAAAGAACACCAGGGTTAGAACAGAATTTCTATCCCAGGCTAAAACTATGGATTTCCATATCTGGTGTGCAAGAAAATCTTTTTACTTTTATCTGAATGGCCATAAAAATTGCAGGGTTGGCACAAAAATCGTGGTCGGTCTGGTTAGCGGAAACACAGCTTACTTTTTTAGACCTAAGTATTAAAAAATAGCAAATATCTTCGGTGCAGTGTTCAATAAAAACAATCTTTTAAAAAGCTACTACTTGATCGGCGATATTGTACACAGGATACGAATTCAGTGGCAAAAACTCTTTAAGTGTCCTAACTCATCAGGTAATGGACACCCTGTAATCTCATCAAATAATGAAAGCCCCTCTTAACCCCACTTTAGAGAAAAATGGGGGTTTGCAGGGGTATACATTATTTTTCTTAATACTGCTCCAAAACATAGGTTGTGGGTACTCGTTTGTTTTTTTGTTTGTTTGATTTGAGGTTTAACGTCCCCGTCAACACTGTAAAGGTCATTTTGGAGACGTCGCTTCCAATTTTGTGGGACTTTTACCCGACCTTGAGATGAAATGACATCTCAAGCCCTGCCACCAAATGAAACCAATATGGTTTATAAACATGGACGGTCCGCCTCGCACCGGCTACTCGTTTGAATCACCTGTTTTGACAAGCACCCACAACCTCTTTTTGGAGTATAAATAAGAAAAATACCACAAATTTTCATCAGAAAAATAATCTTTTTGAAGATAAGAAAGAATACGCTTTATCACATGACGTCGTTGATAAGCAGTGGATAACGTCGTGTAATAAAAATCGTATGACCACACGTGTAATAACACTTTGGCGGGATTAAGTAACGTCTGTCAACCATGCATATTTTTTTTCAAAATTGTCAAATTTAAAGGCGATAAAATCGATTTTAAAGTGGTCATTTGATAAACAGAATCTTACACTCGTGGTCATTTCATATGAAATTTATGAAACTCGCCGAAGGCTCGTTTCATAAATATCATATTATATGAAATGACAACTCGTGTAAGATCCTCTGTATGTCACACGGACGTGTTTTCGTAATGTTTATTGTGAGAACTTGTGGCCCGACCCATTTGCTTTGTTTAAAAGACGCAACTTAATAGGCTTAATCTGTGTTTACTATTAAGAATTTTGGATACACGCGATATAAAAAGAGGGGTGTGACGCCCGGTTATCTTAAAAAAGAATTTCTTACATGCTTTGCGATGAAATATAGAGATTTATCATATGACGTCGTTGATAAGCAGTGGATAACGTCGTGTAATAAAAATCGTATGGCCACACGTGTAATAACACTTTGGCGGGATTAAGTAACGTCATGACGACGTCCATGTCAACAATGCATTTTTCGCAGAAAACTTGTCAAATTAAAAGGCGATAAAATCCAATTTAAAGTAGTCATATGATAAAGAGAATCTTACACTCGTGGTCATTTCATATGAAATTTATGAAACTCGCCGAAGGCTCGTTTCATAAATTTCATATGAAATGACCACTCGTGTAAGATCCTCTATTTATCATATGACGTCGCGTCTGAGAGTGTAATAACGCCATGTATTATTTTCGATAATCCACTAGTGGATTAAATATGCAAATTAGCTAGATACGTCCCGTAACGTTACATGCACGACGTCCTTAACGACGTCGCGTTTACTAATGGCGGAATATTGACATTTTTGTAAACAATCGTGAATAAAATACGTTTTAAATGTCATATGATAAACAGAATCTTGCATTCGTGCTCATGCATTATTGAATTTATTAAACTCGTTGAGGAAAAGGGATAAAATGCTCGGCAAAGCCTCGCATTTTATCCCTTTTCCTCAACTCGTTAAATAAATTCAATAATACATGACCACTCATGGAAGATCCTCTATTTCTCAGTGAAATCTAAATCGATATCTTCACTGTTTCAAACAGTGAAAATACGATTTTTATATTCACTGTTTGTGAATTCGAGGGACCTTGAAAAAATAATATATATTCTATGTTTGTGAAAAATCACTTAGCTAAACATTATTGTGTGACATAAATTACGTCACGCACGTTGTCACGTCACTCCGACATTGATGACGTCACTTTTTACACCTACGCAACGTAAATAATGCACGCGACACCAGACAAGCTTAGCAACTGCGGACATTAGATAAATGCACATTTCCAGAGAACCATTTGATAAAGTTACATTCCATGCTGTTTTTCAGGTCTCAGTTTACACGCTAAACACCTCTAAATCGACGCGAAATCGCCCTGGAAAAAAGTTTGTTTTCTTTGATGATGGCTGACGCTTTGAAATTTCGTCACAAGTTACAATTTAAAGGATGAAAGAAACAATTTTTTTTTTCAGTTTAAGATCGAATTTTATTCCATCCATGAACACCAAAGAAATATTTCACTCGTGGCTTCGCCTTTCGTGAAAGTACACGTACTTCTTTCGGTGTTCATGCGATGAAATAACAATCGATCTTACACTGAAAAAAATCAAATATTCTCTTTTTGTTCCTGTGGAGAAAAGTCTTTCCTTTAAGAGTAGAACCCTTTCTGTTTGCAAAAACCAATCAAGATGTTGAACGAACTGAAAGCATATGTATCCATACACTTAAGCCAATTCTGCTGCGTTTTAAAGCACCTAATGAATATAATTCATTTTGGATATTTCAGCCCGAGAGATCACAGGAAAGATTGTCACATCGCGGTACCATAAGTGGTCAAACCGTTCTTTAACTGTCTTTTTAATATAGCCTCAATTTTATACTCCTTTCAAAGTTTCAATCTCTTTCAATAAAATACCCTTAAACACATAAACTGGCGATTTCCATTTTGATAAATAAATATGGGGTTGTCTCTTCTGAGTACAAAAGCGAATAATTACCGCTAGAACGTACTGAAATCCTGTACACGGGGCAGCCTTTGTTATCTTCATCTCCAAATAATTACTAGTTTTCGTGAAGGAGGACAACGGTATTCTTGGCTTGCCCTTATATGACCTCAGGTGTTCAGTTAACAGAAGCTCGTTATCCTCTCTACAGCCAGTGGCCGGAAAAAAGGTTGGAGCGAGCTTTTTCTTCCAAATAGTTTTCCTATATTGCCCTTTTTTATGCTAATGTGTCCATGTCCACATGACCCCCCCCCCCCCCCCCCCCGTGTTGTCCTACATTCCGTAACACGCCTTTCAATGAAACGGAATACAGATACGTAGCATTTTCATATTTTCCATATTTCTTTCCAAACATAGGTTGTGTGTGCTCGTTAGAACCGCCTCAATGAGGCGGTTCTAACGAGTACCCACAATCAGAAACATGAAACTTCTCTACTTGTTTCCCCGCTCTATATCAGACCACGGAAATGATCTGCAACAAATCACTTGGAAGAGAAACTTGACGCGTTTAATGACGTTTGACGTCAGATGGTGTAAAGCTATTTCCTCGCATCAAAAACTTTACAAAAGCACTTTTGAAAATGCAGGTATTTCTACTTAGTAATATTTATATAAGATTTGGAACAAGTTATTTAGAGAAGTTGTGGCTATTCCGATGGGTACAAATTGCGCACCCCTTATGGCTGATCTGTTCTTGTTTTGTTATGAAAGAGACTTCATGATGTCCTTTTCCGTTGGTCATTGAAGCCTTTAGCTCGACTTCTAGATATTTGGATGATTTATTAAATATTGACTGGTTTGATCAGTCAAATTTATCCCCCAGAACTTCAGTTAAATAAAGCAAATTTTTTCTGATTCCGAGGCCCCGTTTTTGGATTTACATCTATCTATTGCAGATAGATTTGTTTCTTGCAAAATTTATGATAAACGCGATAATTGATTTTGAGATTGTAAATTTTCCTTTCTTGGATGGTGATGTTCCTCGTGCGGCATCCTATGGCGTTTATATTTCGCATTTAATTCGATTTTCAAGACTGTCTAATCGTGTAACTGACTTCAACACTCGTAATATATTGTTAACTGCTAAACTTCTTGGTCAGGATTACCGGTGTCATTAACTACGTAAAGCCTTTTCAAAATTTTATAGACATCATTCCGATTTTATTTCAAAATCCAATGCTAAACTTAAATCTCTACTGCCACAAGATCTACCGGAACCCGAATTTTATGGTGACTCAGTATATAAATTCAGAAAAATATATAATTGCAATGACTTCAGCACTCAATTTCGTAAAACCATTCTTCGATATAAAAAGATTGGGTACAACATAAATGATATACGGCAGACTGCATGCCTGGTAGTTAACCCATTCACGGTTGACCACTTTGCTTCCTCTTTAATTGCACGCCGGTGGGTCAGGCCTCAGATTCTATGACGGTTCCAGCGTAAAGGCTTACTGAGAAATAGAGAGAATCTAATTTTATGTAATGTCGGTTGGTGCCTGATGCTCTGTCTCTGGTTGGGCCCATCGAAGTCTAACTGTTGGTTTTCTTTTGCTCCAGCATTTCAATGGTTCTTGCTGTCGAGTCCTCACCGGTGTTTCATCTCTGTTTTTGTTTGATTTTTGTGTTCACTAGCTTGGAAGGAAAACATGTCTAAATCACTACGGAAGTAAGGGCGAGGATTGTGGCCACGTAAAATCGATTAAGCACCCCCCCACCCCTCCCCATCCCCAAAGTGGAATTCGTTTCACCGACCGTTCTTCTGTTGCGGTTTATTTTTGTTATAATTTGACTTTGAGTGTGTGTATCGCTTTTGGATAGCCAATTGGCCATTTAGTGGGAAAGTGACTGTCTTTTTGGCTGGCTTTCCGCTATTGATGTTTCCATTGGGATCTAGTTGTTTCATGTTTGTGTTTCTTTCCTTTTGGTGTCTCTGATGAAATTGTATCGATTCCTGATCATTGCCTTCAATTCTATTTTCTTATTGTATCCACGGTAGTATGCGGGATTCCTTCTAACAATGGCGAAAGGTTGGGAGAATTTGAAGGTTGTCGATTTTAATGTGTCAGAAGCTCTGGTAAGTGACCAACACAAAGCTTTGATGTTAGGTATAGCTTTGGGTCTATTGGCAAACAATCAACCCCCCAAAATATTAATTTAGCCAGCGCATGACAAAACCTACAATAAGACATGTGCGCCCAGCGAAGACTCAGATCAGCCTGCGCATCCGCACAGTCTGATCAAAGTCTTCGCCGTGCGCTCAAAGGATAGTTAAGGGCCCACTGCTCTTTCATGCAGCAAGAGAAGTCTCTGGTCAGACTATATTGATACGCAGACTGATCTGATTCTTCGCTGGGCGCACATGTCTTATTGTAAGTTTCATCAGAAAGAATGTCAGCTAACAAGTCACAGTTGTTAAAGACAGTCTTCTTGCACACCAGATAAGGAAATCTGTGTTTTTAACCTGAGATAGAAATCCTGTTCTTACCCTGGTGTCCTTACACAGGCAAACTACGAGTACTTCAGTATAGTGCACGAAAAATAAAACGCTGAATAAAGTAAAATGAAATTTTCGGTGGTGTTGTGCAAGAAAAAGTATCTAAAATGGGGTTCTGTTGTAGACAATGCGTTTCCAACCCTCAGGATGACTGTGCTGAGCGGAACCTCGGCGAAGTCTCGGTTGCGCTCAGCACAATCATCCCGAGGGTTGGAAAACGCCCATCGTATCGGATTCTTATTAGCTCACTAATGTACAAGAAGGATAATTTTACCGCCAAAAAGTGAAACATTTTAGGATGAAAAATTGTGATATTTTCTTTATTACTGCTCGAAATATAGATTGTGCGTACTCGTTAGAACCGCCATGATAAGGCGGTTCTAACGAGTACACGCAATTTATATTGTTGAGCAGAAATAAGAAAAAAATAAGATTTAGCCCTGTTAACCCCCATTTTTACAATAAAAAGTGGGGTTCAAGGGGGTCAATTTTATAGGAGTGTTTTCGTGATGGTATTCCAGTTTTTCATTAAAAAACGAGTTAGAATTATTGATGCTTAAAGCTTGTTAGAACCGCTCCAATGACCATTGTCATTTAAACCTTTATTTATTTCTTTTTATGTACATGTTTATTTTCAAAATGTCTTTATTTCAGCAAAAATCGCTTAGCTAAAGGAAATGGACATTTTAATCTTTATTTGGGGTGGGAGTTCAAGCTTTTTGAGAAAGGTCATAATGACCGCTGTTTAAATATGGAAAAAAGTGGATACGACCGCGGTCATGTTTGTTTGTGGGCAAATGCTCTTTACCGAAACAGAACAATACATGTCAAGCGTGGAAGTTTTATATTTCATTATTTCTTATTAATCAAACATATTGCTCATTCTAGTGACGTTGATTTGCTTTTATGTCAAAATGGCTCAAGAAACAGTATGCTACTTCCTCCAAATTACAGAGTAACAATAACAGTATTTGTTCTTTGATGTTGATGTTCAAGAGAGCCATGTTGTTCAAAGCATTGTTAGCTTGACCATTACGATAACATTCGTGTCCATTCGCCGGCGTCCATTCGTGTACATTCGCGTCTTTCATATCTCTGTCGGATGAAAATTTCGACATTTTTTCCTTTATCTGTCCAAACCGTCCCCCGCCCATCGGGGCTAGGAGAAATAGATTGGGCTGCATGATGCTTCCACGCAGAGCAGAAACCGACCGCTAGTTAGTACAGGTTAACCGCTTAGGGCCTGTCCGGGCAAAGTGGTGTTTGCATATATACCCTTTTGGTTTCGGCTTGAGATGTCATTTCGCGTTAATGTCGTGTAAAACTCGAACAAAACTGGAAGCAACGTCTTCAAAATGGCATATATCGTGATAACGGAGATGTTAAACCTCAGATCAAACAAACAAAAGCGTGTCCAAACAAAGATTGTGTGTACTCGTTAGAACCGCCTCAACAAAGGTTGTGTGTACTCGTTAGAACCGCCTCAATGAGGCGTATCTAACGAGTACCAACAATCTTTTGCTTTGAGCAAAAATAAGGACAATAATGTATGGACCTGTAAACCCCACTTTTTCCGCTATAAAGCGGGGTTTAGAGGGGTGTTTATTACACGGAAGTTGTCAACGTAATGGAACTCGTAAGTGGCTAAAATGTTACATGGTCTATCCTGTAAAATATCTAACACCTTTTATGCAATAAATGTGAGCAGCGTTTGCATTTGCAAAAGCTGCTCACATTTTTCAGCAAAAATATCAGCATATTTGCTATATTAAATAATCAAGTTTTGTAACGACAATGTTTATTTCTTAACCAATTGACCCAGAATACTATATATGTTCCAAGTGACGGGCCTTCGGGGTCTAAAGTTGGCAAGATCACTGTCTCTTAATTATCTGGTCTTTCACAGCTGCGGGATCGAGTCTCGCTCAAGGTTACATGTGAGACGCCAGCTTCTGCAAAGCAAGTTCAGGGGGCTTTTCAGGGTACTCCAGTTTTCGCCCACCTGCGTATCGATGAAGCCTTACCATGCGGCATCAAGTTAACAACGGCGAGGCGGCTCTAACAAGTAACCACAATCTATGTTTTTAACCATGAGATAATAAAAATAAAGTATTCCCCTGTTAACCCTAGTTTTACTCTATAAAAGAGGGGTTTAAGGGGGTCAAAATTATAAAGGCGTGTTTTCAAAGTTGGGAAATAAAAATGCATGCATGGCAAGGAATTAAATCCGCCCCCATCCCGGCATAACTTATGTTGAACAGTGACCCTCGGGGGCGGATTTATCTATCCGCCATCATGCCCGTAAAAGATTTGTACTGGCCCAATCCAACTGGCGAACGGATTTTTTTCTATTTCACTGTTTAGTCATCAATTACCCGTATGATATATATGATGAATTATTATCTCTCTGACCATCTGACCAGTGAAATATAGACGTTTATTAATTTCAAAATGTTTTCTTTGTTGAATGTGCACATTATCATATAAAGGTCAAGCTGACAGGTCAAACAATTGACGGTCATATTTGTCGTCGCCTAGTACGAGACAGCATGGAGAAACGGTTTGCGACCGTCCACCAGAATACTCCTACAGACTTTGCTTGCAGGCGTAACTATTATTTCATCATATTCTGACCCCATTGAAAAGTAGAAGTTAACAAAGCTCAGGAATCGATACAATTAACTTACTCCACCCATCAAAGACACCAAAGGGAAAGAAACACAAACATGAAGCGACCAGACCATAATGGAAACCTAAACAAAGGATGACTACAAGGACAGTTACTTTCCCACAAAATGGCCATCCAAAATAAAAAGACACAAGTGATACACACAGTAAGTAGTAACAAACAACAACATAAATAAACCGCCACAGAAGAACCGCCTTGGAACGGTCAGTGGAAAGAATTCAACTGGGGTGCTTAAATCGATTTTACATGGCCATAATCCTCGCCCTTACCTCTTTCGCGGTGTACAGTAATTTTGTTTAGTCCGCATGAAGGCTTCCTAACTCATCAGTGTAACATCTCCGAGAACATACAAATAAAAAAACTACAGAGATGAAACAAGGACTCGACAGCATACAGCAACAGAATTGCTGGAGCAAAAGAAAACCAACAGTTAGACTCCGAGGGACCCGACCAAAGACGGAGCATCAGGCGCCAACCAACATAAAGAATACTAAAAAAAAAAAAAATCCAATCATGTTTTACGCTGGAACCGTCATAAACTTAAGCCCGACCAACCGGTGTGCAATCAAAGAGGAAAGCAAAGTTGCCAACCGTGATTGGGTTAACCACCATGCACACAGTCTGTTTTATAATATTGATGTTGTACCCAATCTTTATATATCGACGAACGATTTAACGAAATTGGGTACTAAAGTCATTACAGGCATGTATTTTTCTCAATTTATATACTAAGTCACCATAGAATTCGGGTTCCGATAGGCCTTGTAGCAGAAGTGTTTTAAGTCCAACATTGAATTTTGAAACCAAATCAGAATGACGTCTATAAAACTTAGAAAAGGCTTTACGTAGTTTATGATACCGATACCCCTGATTAAGAAGTTAAGCGGATAATGATTTATTACGAGTGTTGAAGTCGGATACATGACTAGACTCTCTAGCGAATCGAATTAACTGCGAAATATAAACCCCGTACGATGTAGCACGAAGAACATCACCGACAAAAAAGGAAAATTTACAATCTCGAAATCAAAATCATCACGTTTATCATAAATTTTGCAAGAAACAAATCCATCTACAATAGATAAATGTAAATACAAAAAGGGGGCCTCGGTATCAGAGGAATTTGCCTTGTTTAACTGAAGTTCTAGGGGATGCATCTGACTGATCAAACCATCAAAGTAAGTATTGTCAATATTTAATAAATCATCTAAATATCTAGAAGTAGATCTAAAAGCTTCAATAATTTCAGATTGGTTATCAATGGAAAGCGACAACATGAAGTCTCTTTCATAACAATACAAGAACAGATCAGCCACATCGGAATATCCACAATTTGTCTAAATAACTTAGTACCGAATCTAATATAAATATTGTCAAGTAGAAAGGTGAGGGCATCATACACTTTCTGACATGACCAAAGTGTATAATTCTTATGCTCTTTAGAAGTGAAAAATGCATATCTGACATTACATGCAAGATAGAGAGAATCTTCTCTGTGAAAAGTCCATTCAATTAAATCATTAAGCTTTTCTTTCATAAGATGATGAGGAAGTGTAGTGTAAAGAGTGGAAATATCGTAGGTAGACAGACTAGAAGCACGAAAATGTCTGGATTTCAAATAGTAAAACTGGGGTTTACAGGGGTAAACCTTATTTTTCTTATTTCTACTTAAAAGTATAGATTGTGGGTACTGGTTAGAACCGCCTCGATAAGGCGGTAATAACGAGTACCCACAATCTATATTTTGAGCAGAAATAAGAAAAATATCACTCTAAAAATTATCCTTTTTTACAGCGAAAAAGGTTACAATGTATTTGTATAGACGTGTTTTCGTAATCTCATAGAGGATATTTGATTTTTTCAGTGTAAGATCGAATTTTATTTCATCGAATGAACACCAAAACTGTTATTTTCACGAGTGGCGTAGCCACGAGTGAAAATAGCAGTTTTGGTGTTCATGAGTGAAATAAAATTTGATCTTGCACTGAAAAAAATCAAATTTTCTGTTTCTTACATGCTTCAAAAGGCAATATTTAGCATCTTTAATGGTGTCGCTCACATTCGGAGAAAATTATCTTTGTTCCTGTTCGTTTCGCGTCAATTTAGTGGTGTGTTACAACGCATAATGTAGTAATGTAGTAATTACTACATTTTGATTTTTTTACTACATTATGCGTTGGCATAGTCGACGCGAAATGAAATAAAATGTCGTTTTTACTTCATTATGCGTCGATACTAAGAGGTTTGAGCAAAATGAAAGAATTATTTCATTTTGCGGCGATGGGTGGCATACTTAATTTTACTTCATTATGCGTCAACAGTTTGTTTGTTTGATTTGAGGTTTAACGTTCCCGTCAAGACTATTTAGGTCATTTTGGAGACATTGCTTCAAATTTTATGGGACTTTTACCCGATATTGAGATGAAATGACATCTCAATCGCTGCCGTCCAATTAAAAGCAATAGGGTTTATATGCATGGATGGGCCGACTCGCAGCAGTTTTCCTGGACAGGCTTAGACCTTCTAAGCAGATTACGAGGACTCATGTACGGGCGGTATCAGCTCTGCGTGGAAGCATCGTGCAGCCCATCTATTTATACCCCCGGCATACGAAGTATGCAAGGGGGTATATAGTTTTTGTCCATTCTGTCTGTCTGGCTGTCTGTCTGTCTGTCTGCCTGTCTGTCTTTTTTTTGATTTGTTTGATTTGAGGTTTAACGTCCCCGTCAACACTATTTAGGTCATTTTGGAGACGTTGCTTCCAATTTCATGGGACTTTTACCCGACATTGAGATGCCGCCCAATAAACCTTTTTCTTTGTGATTTTGACCTTCAGTGTACTTTTGTGGAAGACCGTCTTTTGGACTGTTCAACTGTGGTCTTAAAGACCACTTTTGAACCGTCTCAAATGTGGTCTAAATTGTAGGAATTTAACTGTATTGCTTCCTAAGTCTTTTCGAAGACAGCTATGTTCTACCATCATTACTTCATTATGCGTCGATATGGTGCATATCAACGCGAAATGAAATAATTTTTTTACTTCATTTCGCGTCGACTATGCCAACGCATAATGTAATAAAAAAAAATCAAAATGTAGTAATTACTACATTACTACATTATGCGTTGTAACAGTGGTGTCCATCGTATTTAGTGGTTATACTATTGGGTGTAAACTGAAAGTTTGCACCTGAGAAATGGCCTTGGATGGTATTATTATGAATGATTAATGAAATAATTGAGAGAGTAGTTTTCCAAAGAAGTTGCTGGCAAGTCTAACGTCGTGCGACAAAAGACGTGACGTCAGCGTCATAAATGACGTCAGTAACGTCCCCGTCACACATGAACGGGCTATGCGTCAATTAGAACACATTTCAGTATTGTTCAGTTATCTGACAAAGATAAAATTGAAATTAGAGTTAGATTTGAAGAAAAAAGTAGTCCCAAACAGTGAAAAATAAAAAATCGTATTTTCACCGTTTGAAACAGTGAAAATATCGATTTATATTTCACTGATAAATCTCTATCATTCATTGAAAAGCATGTAAGAAAAAATATCCATTTTAAAATTTACATGTATGTATATGTTAAAGCGCAGGTATATCAGAAAGGACCCGTAAAGGAGCCCATCCATCAAATATATTTTTCATTTCAAGGTTACGCGGAAGGTGTGACCGGCCCCGATAGCTCAGTTGGTAGAGTGTCCGCTCCGGGAACGGGAGGTCACGGGTTCGATCCCGGGCCGCGACATACCAAAGACGCTAAGAATGGTACTAGCTGCTCCTCGCTTGGCACTCAGATTTACGGGGTAGAGCTAGGACTGGTCGACCCAGTGTCAGGATAATGCGACTGGGTGTGGTATAATGTAATGTGTCTGGGACATGATACTTCAGTGAGGCAGCACTATAAAAGTGAGCATTGAGTTCCCTGTCGCAACCAGACACCGTCGTGATACACGCCTGCGGAACGATAGAATGCGTAACCATTGGTTAAGAACGTGAAGCAATTAGAGCGACATCCGGTTAGGAATTAGATCGCTAAAAAAGGTAAAGAAACTGTGCAGTTTCTGTGTTTCATAAGTTATATAATTTTTACGAGGAAGTTATTTAAAAAACGGGGAATTACATTCAGGAGCCCATTGATATCGGCATCTTTGGAGTAAATACCAAATCCCGTACTTAACACATTTTGGCTAAATTTAGTTTCTCCTGCTGAAGGTGAACTCAAGCCTTAGAAAACGAGTGGTTTTTCGAGGTGTTTGTTGCCTTTTATTTATAACTGCGCTTTGCTACAAGTTCAGCGTATTAACATGCACACACAATAAACATATATGGTTAAATGTGTTGTGGATATTTTGCTTGTCAATGCAGCACTAGCGAGAAATCACCACGGAAAAGGTCGAAAATGGTTGGTTACGCATTAGATCTATAGAAATGATAACAGAACTTGCAACTATAAAGCGGATCTGTTTTCATCTCCACGGCCCCAGAATCACCCGCACCTTGTTCTACGGAACCATTTTTAGCCAACCTGATAAGCAGTGCGCTATCGATTCGATAATGACATAGTAATTTATGGAAACATTTTCAGTCTCCAGAATCATAGTACCGAATGATTTTCACGGACTTTTACGCTGTGTTTGTTTTATCAATGGTCCGGTAATTGACTGAAATGAAATAAAACAGGTTTTGGAGTTTTAATTTCTGCGAAGAACTCCTCATCTGCCAAAATTTGCTGGTTAAGCATTAGATCGTCTGGTTGAGCATTCGATAGCCAAAGGAGAAAATCAAACCAGTTGCTGCCTAAGTAAATGCCAGCAGCTTACTACAATAAAAGGTGGTCTACATATGATTTCTGAATTGTGTTAAAACCACCAGAGAAAGAAAGCTGTGATGAAAAATACTTTTCTGGACAAGACCATTAAATGTCTGGGTATCATGCTTATCTGACCGAATGACGCGCCGATTCATAAATAAGAGGTCATTACTTGCTTTTGTAGAAAACAAAATGGCCAGCTTACGCTTTGTAATGGCAATTAAATCTATATCCGGATGGGACGGCCATTAATGAACCGTCTCATCCGAGAATCAAAGCTGTTCGCCATCCTGTAAATGAATTTGACTAAATCCCCTATTAACAAGAATTGCCCAAAATAAAAAAAAAAATGGAGAGAACCCGTTTAAGAAACTCAGGCGTGAAAGGCTAAGGGTAAGATCGTTAACACTGCAGATACGAAAGCCTATTTGGCTTATGTAGGAGAAAATAAAATACCGTAAAGGCGTAGTAACGCGACACAAAAGACGTAATAACGCAACAAAGGCGTAGAAACGCAAAACAAAAGACGCAGTAACGCCAATCAGAAGGCGAAGCTACGCAAAAAGGCGTAGTAACGCAAAAACAAGGCGTAGTAACGCGAAAAAGTGATTACTAATGCAAAAGAAAGACGTAGTAACGCAAAAGAAAGGCGCAGTGATGCGAATCAAAGGCGTTTTTACGCGAATCAAAAGGCGTAGTAACGCGAAAAAAAGGCATAGTAACGCAAAAGAAAGGCGTATTTGTTTTAGCTCGCCTCTGCAAAGCAAATAGGTAGCCGGAATATCCTACTCCTGGGACTGCGCATGCCCCCAAAATATATGTCTGTATCATGATCGGTAACCCAGATCGGAGATCCCGTGAGTTCTGTGCTAACTGTCAAAACGATAAGATAAAGATATTGTCTAAAACCAACTTCTTATTAATACAAACAGCGCAAGAATGACACACCATGTATTCTTAATCATGTTAATCAAGACGAACTAGAATCCATTTGTAAAATTTATAAATTTTGAGTAAACAGGAGGACAGGTGCGTTCATTAAATAAATTGAGAGAAGTAAGTAAGTAAGTCAGTCAGTCAGTCAGTAAGTAAGTAAGTAAGGACTTTATTTAGTGAGGGTAGCAACATTTAGCACATACAAAAATACATGTAATAGCTAATCTTCAACGAGGCCCTCAGCTAATCTTCCATGATCTAATCTTCCTTCTTAATAAAACACACACGCTTTAACATTTTGTTTCATCGGCAGTGTCATTTTTAGATATGAGGAAAAAATATAGATATAATAAATTGATAGAACATACAAGTTATAATATTTTCTTCCATCTGCAGTATCATGATTAGATATGAGGAACTTTTGAAACCGTTTTGAATATGGAGCAATATTTTCTCACGGATGTATCTAGGCAGTGCTAAGGCAGTTTACATTAAGCCAAAAGTCCAGTTTTTTTGTTCAATATCGACCGACTATTGATAATATTGTATTTAGTACTAAAAAGGTTGTAGACATTTGTTTTCTCCACATCATTTTGTTACTTTGAATAATCATTACGAAAACACGCCTATACAAATACAATGTAACCTTTATCGCCAAAAAAACGAAAATTTTAAGATGAAAAATTGTGATATTTTTCTCATTTCTGCACAAAATATAATGTGATTTAAAAAAAAAAAAAAAAAAAAAAGGACTGGTGGGTCTATTGCCTCCGAGTGTAGGTAGGAGAAATAGTCTTAAACTGTTTCATTAATCTCTTAAATTCCAGTGTCCAATCAAATAGTGTACGTCTTCACCAGACGCCGGATTCTGCAGCGTCTGATCAGGGTCTACACTCTTTGCCAAGCCCATCCTATGTTTCCAAGATAACCATCTTTAGTTTTTCACAACAGTCTGACCTCACTGCGACTATTTTCATTCTAATAGTTTTCCCGACAAGTCAGTGATATTCACGTGCACTTAAGCATAGAACAGCTTTTCTACTGAGCACCTTTGGGTCGATTGACAAACAATTCCCAGTGGAATTCTTTTCACTGACTGTTACAAGGCGATTCTTCTTTGGCGGTTTATTTATGTTATTGTTTGTCACTGATTGTATGTATTGCATTTTGGATAGCCAGCTGGTATTGATTCCTGATCATTGCTTTACTTCTATTTTTTATAAGCACCAAGTTTATAATCATGGGTGTCTTATGCTCAACCTGGCTCTCTCATGCTTGACCATAGAAACACAATATAGATTAAATCGCGATTAAAAAGCGTAAGCTGACCATTTTGTTTTCTACAAAAGCAAGTAATGACCTCTTATTTATGAATCTGTGCGTCATTCGGTCAGATAAGCATGATACCCAGACATTTAATGGTCTTGTCCAGAAAAGTATTTTTCATCACGGCTTTCTTTCTCTGGTGATTTTAACATAATTTAGAAATCATATGTAGACCACCTTTTATTGTAGTAAGCTGCTGGCATTTACTTAGGCAGCAACTGGTGAGATTTTCTCCTCTCTGGCTATCGAATGCTTAACCAGACGATCTAATGCTTAACCAGCAAATTTTGGCAGATGAGGAGTTCTTCGCAGAAATTAAAACTCCAAAACCTGTTTAATTTCATTTCAGGCAATTACCGGACCATTGATAAAACAAACACAGCGTAAAAGTCCGTGAAAATCATTCGGTACTATGATTCTGGAGACTGAAAATGTTTCCATAAAATACTATGTCATTATCGAATCAAAAGCGCACTGCTTATCAGGTTGGCTAAAAATGGTTCCGTAGAACAAGGTGCGGGTGATTCTGGGGCCGTGGAGATGAAAACAGATCCGCTTTATAGATGCAAGTTTTGTTATCATTTCTATAGATCTAATGCGTAACCAACCATTTTCGACCTTTTCCGTGGTGATTTCTCGCTAGTGCTGCATTGACAAGCAAAATATCCACAACACATATAACCATATATGTTTATTATGTGTGCATGTTAATACGCTGAACTTGTAGCAAAGCACAGTAATAAATAAAAGGCAACAAACACCTCGAAAAACCACTCGTTTTCTAAGGCTTGAGTTCACCTTCAGCAGGAGAAACTAAATTTAGCCAAAATGTGTGAAGTACGGGATTTGGTATTTACTCCAAAGATGCCGATATCAATGGGCTCCTGAATGTAATTCCCCGTTTTTTAAATAACTTCCTCGTAAAAATTATATAACTTATGAAACACAGAAACTGCACAGTTTCTTTACCCTTTTTAGCGATCTAATTCCTAACCGGATGTCGCTCTAATTGCTTCACGTTCTTAACCAATGGTTACGCATTCTATCGTTCCGTAGGCGTGTGATATGACTGAAAAATTGTTGAAAGCGACGTTAAACCCGAATTCACACACACACATACGCTGAAGGTGTATTTCAGATATCATTTTACGATGCATATTGGTATATTTTCTGGTCGACATTACGCCATGTCCTAGGACTTAATAGTTCTCCAAGTCCCGATGGGAATGCGGGGTGGGGTGGGGGTAATAATATCATAGATACCGTCATTTATAACACACCCGTTTGCGCTTCTGTCTTCCGCTAGCCTCTGTTGCTCTATCTGCAACAGAAAGTTCAGAGCTAGAATTGGTCTCATAGCTACAGTAATGTTTCTCAAACTTTTAATGTGATTAAGAATGTTCTTGTCAGTAATGACAGACGGGCGAACTTGTTTGTTTGTATTGGAGTTTAACGGCCCATTCAACACTATTGCTGGTCATTTTTCCTGGACTGGCTTATACGTAAGCGGTTAACCAGTACTGTGCACATCCTTTCGCAAGAAACTGACAACTGCCCTTCTTGAATCAGCGGAAGGGAGAGATTGACCATTAGATACCATAGCAATAAATTAAAATTCGTCAACAGTTTTTCAAATTCAGTGACCAGGTGGTTCCCGTCTTTCAACGTTATTCAAAATATATCCTCTTTTTATCTAAAAAAAAAAAAAGAATATAGTGCAATTCCGCTATTAAGACCACCTAAAATTAAAACTAATTCTGCTTTAAAAAGCTTTTTTAGAAGGGTGCAGTTATTCTTTCTTCATGTATTCTGCATACAATGTCCTCTGGCCAGAGACCACCTTTGGGACTGTTCAAAAGTGGTCTTTAAGACAGTACCAAAGGTGGTCTTAATATATGAATTTTACCGTACACTGGATACAGCACTATGTCTAACGGTGGGCCGAAAAAGGGCCCGTTGGCAAACAAAGGGTTAAGCGACAATTAAAACGATATATTAAACCTCTTGATCTCTACAGCAGCAAATTATTATTGGGGATTATTTTTCAATCAATTTCTTATTTGACATGTTACTTACGAATCCCCATTTACCTTGTTAGAGACCCGGCCTTTAGCCCGGAGCTTAGAAAAAACAGCAAAACAATGACTGTCAGACGGCACCAGCTCACCAAGTGAATGCATCTTTGAAGCGTAGACTTTATTGTATGAATGCATCTTTGCAATAAAGTCTATATTCGCACGCAAATGTGCTGATTTTTAGATTTATTTTGCGTTTCGCATATCGCTGTTTGTAGATTTTTGGATTGACCAGCTCATTTGTGCTTTTTATTGGTTTTGGCGTGTATATTGAATCACGGGTGGGCAATATCCCAGTTCTGCTAAGACCTTGTGTAAATATTACTTATATAGACCTCGAAAAGAATACATCCCAGCGATTTATTTTGCACAATAGTATTTACATTAGAAATCGGTCAGAACTGTTTACACTGGAAATTAAAATCTTGTCAAAGCCTAACCGGCGAAGTACCCTATGATTTGCACGCGTCAAACGACACCTGCGATCCTATTTTCAAGGGCTTGTCTGTACATATATATACACCTGAAAAAAAATTAAAGCATCACACTTTCGTTTAAGGGGAATGGGAACACCTGACAGATTTTTCCGCCATTTTTCAAAGGGAGACAACTTTCGAGATTTTTCTGGCGAACTTATAGCCCTGCCCCACTGAAAAAGGGGTCTACCCTTAAAGGAAAGAATTTGCTCCTGAGGAGCAAATTCTTTCATTTAAGAGTTGACCCCTCTTGACATGGGAAACAAAATACTTTTGCAGGAGTAGTCTCCCCTGAAGGTGTTCCCAATCCCCTTAAAGCAAAGACATCTTTAAACCCTTTAGGTACCATGAAAAACAGCATCTGAAAAGCACAACAATTGTCGTCTGCTTTGTCGTCTTCTTGTAAGTTTAAAAGTCATTTTTGTTTACCTGTATGCAAAAAAAAGGTCAGAAACGTTTGCACGATGCGGCCGACGACATGAAGAATACCCTTCTAATATCCACTTTTTATAGAACAAAGAATACAATATGCCCTTGTGTTTTGCTCAAAACACCTGTAGAGCTCGAGGAACATATACCCTACATAATAATAATAGTTTTTATTTTCAGAGGGTAACACATTTAGCAGAATACAAGCTAATTCTCCATGAAACCCTCTCCTACTTACAGTATATACTATAAAAGCGAAATAATATTTTAACACCGCCCCGCCCATCGGGGCTAGGAGAAATAGATCGGGTTGCATGCTGCTTCCACGCAGAGCTGAAACTGGCCACACACGAGTTCTGATAAACCGCTTAGAAGGACTACGCCTGCCCAGGAACAGTGGTGCGAGTCAGACCGTCCGATGCATATTAGCCTTTTTTTCATTGGGCAGAAGGGCTTGAGATGTCATTTCATCCTAATGTCAGGAAAAAGTCACACAAAATTGGAATGAACGTCTCCAAAACAACCTTAAAAGTGTTCACGGGGACCTCAATTCAAACAAAAACATATTTATGTGAAAAGCATCTAGACAGTTTCACAGTACTGTATGCTCAAGAGATTACGTCAGTATATATGCGTCTTAGACGCATATATACTGACGTAATCTCTTGAGCATACAGTACTGTGAAATTACTTCTTTCACAGAAACAAAACAAACTTTACACCAGCTAAACAAAAACGACAACATTACGATAACACACCCGTTTGGCTTGGTACAATCTTTCATATCTCCCAAAACGGTTACTTTTTGTTGAAAATTTGTGATAGTTTTCTTACCCACACCACAAATACAGGCTGATGGTGCTTATTAAAACCGCCTGGTTGAGGTGGTTCTAACGAGCACCAATAACCCAGGCCTCGGAACAGAAATAAGAAAAAGTAATGTATACCCCTGTAAACCACAGTTTTCTCTTTATAAATTGGGGTGCAGAGACGTGTTCATTATATAGATGAAACAAAACAAAACAAAAACAAAACAAAAACAAGAACAAAAAAAAAAACATGTTTTACCAAGGAACAAAATTGCCGAAACGATACAAAGAACAGAACTTCACAAACACCCACACCAGCAGTACACACATTTCATAACTCAGCACCTTTCATCCATTTTATACTAGTGTTGACTGGGCCGTTAAACTCCAATACAAAACAAACAATTCATCCATTTTATACAATTTTGTGAAAGCTGTCAATAGTGTTTAAATGTTTAAGTTTATTAGGTAAATTATTCCATATCACTGGACCAGAGCACTTGAACAGATCTTTGTTGGGCTTTGGTAACACATAATTTATTGTTCCTGATGATCTTAGGGACTGAAGAGTATCATTCAAAGGTTTCAAGTGGAACGTTTCATTGATGCATTGAGGTGTCAACGAATTAGAAATTTATATGCATAATTTTAGCTTTCTTGTGGTAAATTCGTTCATAAATGTTAAGAATTTTAAGTTCCTCCATGCTGATTGCTATGTCTTCGTACTGGTAATCTACAATAATTTTACATGCTCTTTTTTGTAGCCTATATATCCTGTCAAGATTTCTTTGTGAAGTGCCTCCCCAGATTGAATTGCAATAATCAATGTGGGATTGTCAGACGTCCTTGTAAAATTGTACTCTCTGACTAGTGGATAAGTATTCTTTAATTCTAGACAGCAACCATAAATTAGACATTTTTTCTGGCAACTGCATTAGTATGATCTGTTGTCAACGTGTATTCCTAAAATTTTATCACTTGAAACTACGAAACTACTGTTAATGTTTCATTGTTTAAAGACAACAGAAACATTTTGTTTTAGTTAAATAAGTTCTCTTTTTGGGTGTAGTAAGTAACATTGCTTTTGTTTTAGCAGTGTTTATTAGCATTCCATTTTGTTTGCACCAAGTAGAAAGCTTATGCAATGCAGCTTGTGGCTGCTTTTAAATAAACATTGTGATTTACATGTACAATAAAGGGTTGTGTCATCGGCATATAGACCAGTTAATACATTTTCAATATTGAATGACAGGTCATTAATAAAAAATAAAAATAGTAATGGCCCTAAAATGTATTTCTGAGGCACACCACATGTGCTATCTTCAATGTCGGACAGTGTGTTGTTGACAAGACGTTTTGCTTCCTCTCTAGTAAGTAGGATGAAAACCAGCTGATGGTTTCCTCAGAAATCTTATAGGATTTGAGTTTTTAAGCAATAATGTATGGTCTACCAAATCAAACGCCTTTCTAAAATAAATCATAACCATCCCGATCATTTCACTGTTATTTGTTGCATCTAAACATCTATTGGTCATCTGTAATAATGCTGTCTCACAGCAGTGATTTGGTCTGAAGCCAGATTGAGTTAAATGGAGCACATTATTAGATGATAAATAGAACCTTAAAGTATCAGGCACATGTTTTGTAATAACTTTCACAAGACAGGAAGAACTGAGATAGGTCTATAGTTGTTTGTGTCATCTTTACGACCTTTTTGTGAAGGGTGTCATTTTACTTTCTGGCCAGTTTTCAGGAAATGTTGAATTCATTAGGCTTTGATTACAAATGAAAGTAATGTTTTCAGATATGTATGGTGTTGCCAGTTTTAATAACCTTGGCCCAATATTGTCTGCCCCAGGACCCTTCGTAATGTCAATTTTTCTCAGGTATTGTTTTAACCTTTTTCATATTCAATGTTAGGAATAAAATATGGAGAGCTTCCTCACAAAACATTTTAAGTCTGCCAAAAGTGGAGGGTATAATGGGTTCTTTTATTTTTGAGGCCACAGGTACAAAACACTTGTTGAATTCAGATGAAATTTCTGAAGAAAGTTTGATGGTTTGTCATCATTTTTTAATGATAAAATACTATTTCCAGTATTACATTTACTTGCTCCTAGTTCTTTAAAAAGTTTCCACACACTGGCTGGATTTTTAATATTTTCATTAATGATTTTAGAGTACTGCTGTTTCTTTGATACCTTAATCATTTTACCAGACTCTATATTGTTCTTCATTGTTTACATATTTGAACCAATCTCTTGTTTTAAAAGCATTAATTAGGGCCCCGCACTGAAAGTGTGGGTGCCCTATAGTAATCACTCTGTCCATCCGTCTGTCTGTCTGTCTGTCCGTCCACAAATTTTTTCCTATTCCTCTGATAGCGCTGCCGGGGCCCTAGTCAGTTTCACTGACAGCTCTAGTTATATCTGCAGTTAGCCATTTTGGTTGCTGTTTGCGCTTAACACGATGTATACGCAAGGGTAGATGCGTGTCAACAAATGTCATTAAACAGAGTCTAGATATTTAATGTTTTTGTTTCTTTCTCGTTGGTGTCTCTGGTGGGAGGTGTGGGTCAATTGTATCGCCTTAACTTCTATTTTGACCATGTTTCAGCAATATCATTAACATCATCAAATATTTGTATAACGTACCACTGGGGTTGACTGCAAATCATTAAAGAACTATGTGATAGTTTACGGTGATTTTTGCAACCATACGTCAACGTCTTTTCAACGTCTGTTCTTCTTTTTGTGGGAATTAACTCAAGGAAGAACAAATATCACTTTTATTACATATGTTTCATTTTCTTTGATCAGTTTCAATATCATAAATTTCATTCTTCGTCTTTATACACTAGACATCATTGGAAATTACTGCGACGACTGGAAACTTACAGTTAACACGTCCAAAACAAAGGTGTTGGTCTTTTCAAGAAGCAGATGTTCTAGTCTCAACTTTTTTTTCAAAGGTCAGGAATTAGAAATAGTAAACGACTATAAATATTTAGGGATCCTGTTATCCCATAATGGATCTTTTGCGATTCTAAAAAGTATATCGCCGAACAAGCTAACGTTGCCCTTTTTTTCGTTGCAACGTAAGATTCGAACTCTTGACCTTCCATGAGACATGCAAATATTTCTCTTTAATAAAGTCGTAAAACCAATACTGCTATACGGGTGCGAGATCTGGGGCTTTGGGAATTTAGATGTAATCGAAAGAGTGCAGCTCAAGTTTTTTTTAAACAAATTCTAAATTTGAAAAAGTCAACTCCTTCTTTTATGGTGTATGGAGAATTAGGTACATTTCCACTTTCTATCGACATACGAAGCAGACTCGTGTCCTTCTGGACTAAAGTAAGCGATGTAAATGCCAAAAATGATATAGCAGCATCAATATATAATATTGTCTATTGTTTAAATAAAAACGGAACATGCAAGTCGAAATGGCTAAGTCACATAAATCAAATAGTATGTTCAAACGGATTTAAAAACGTTTGGGATTCTCCCACCCAGATAAATTCCAAATGGTTTATAAAAGCGTTTAATCAAAAGCTCAAAGACCAATACCTCCAAAACTGAAATTCATTGGCAGACAAGTCTTCAAGTAGTATAAATTATCGAATTTTTAAAGATAAATTCGAAATGAATACATATTTCTCTGTTCTATCGAACAGGCAATGTCGCATTTTGACTTCTTATCGGACAAGAAACCACCGCCTTCCTATTTAGACTTGGCGATGGAATAGCACACCGTTAAATGAGAGAATCTGCAGGCTTTGTACCGACGACGTTGGCGACGAGTACCATTATATTTTGAAGTGTAATTTTTTTGAAGATCAGCGATATAAATACATTAAGCCTTATTACATAAGAAATCCAAATATACTGAAATTCAGCACTTTAATGAACGAAATTCCAAATGGTTTATAAAAGCGTTTAATCAAAAGCTCAAAGACCAATACCTCCAAAACTGGAATTCATTGGCAGACAAGTCTTCAAGTAGTATAAATTATCGAATTTTTAAAGATAAATTCCAAATGAATACATATTTCTCTGTTCTGTCGAACAGGCAATGTCGCATTTTGTCTTCTTATCGGACAAGAAACCACCGCCTTCCTATTTAGACTGGGCGATGGAATAGCACACCGTTAAATGAGAGAATCTGCAGGCTTTGTACCGACGACGTTGGCGACGAGTACCATTATATTTTGAAGTGTAATTTTTTTGAAGATCAGCGATATAAATACATTAAGCCTTATTACATAAGAAATCCAAATATACTGAAATTCAGCACTTTAATGAACGAAACACATGTGATGGAATTAAGAAAAAAAAAGAAACGCACCAGTAAGCGCTATTAATAATTTTTGAAATATTTGCAGTGTGCATTATGAGAACAAGAATCTGGGTGTGCTAGCATTAGCATCTAAACCGCTTCATGAAACTTGATATTTTGCCTTCGACGTTAATTCCACGTTACACGTCGAGGTTTAGTCTACCTCACAGGTTGTACTGTTATAATTTATGATGCCATATATCCGCCTAGACTATAACGAACCTGTGAAGGAAGGCGTAGCGGTGATATAGTGGTATTAGATATGGCCAAAATTCTAAATGCGTACAATGGTGTTTCGAAGTCTCGAACATCTTTGGGACCATACAAATTTGTCCGAAACAGGGACAGTTCGAGCCCCTGAGGGTTATTCGTAGTGGCAAAGGGGTTATATAAAATAAAGGCATGCTGTGTGTACTCATTAGAATCGCCTCATCGAGAAGAATTTAATGGGTATACCCAACAAACCTTTCATAATTAAATATCTTAACAATATCTTATCAGGTCCTACGGAAAGAATTCCATAGGGGCTCACGGGCGGGTTAGAACCAGCTATGGTAAGCGGGCCATCGGTTTTGAGCCATCGAATTTTCACTGTACGTATATGCGGAGACTCTTGTGTCCAAATCTCGATTGTCCTCGAGTCACTAATATGTATACCATGTTTATAATATTAACCCTCATGTTGTTATATTGATGTATAACCTGAGTATTAAATAAACTTGTAAACTTGTAAACTATTCAGTTCCTAACACTAAACATTAAATAATGTCCTTATTAAAACTTTGCAATAAAATTTAGGATGGTAAAAGCCAAAATTTGTTAACTGCCGAAATGTAGAATTTTGAATCCCAAATCTTTTAATCTTTATTTTTTCATCCCAAATCTTTGAATGCTTCTCACAAAGAAGCCGTCTATATATATGGTGTCATGCTTCCAGCTGTACAAACAGTTCAACCCCATTAATAAATAGAAGTGGCGGCAATGATCAGGAATCGATTCAATTAACCCGCAGCTCCCATCAGAGACACCAAAGGGAAAGAAACACAAACATGAAACAACAGACCCCAATGGAAACATCAACATCAAACGACCCAAAGTTACTAGCTACAGAAGCTTCCCACCTGCTATTGTCCTCGTGACTATCGCTATGTTCAAAATCCAGGTAATGGTTATTTATAGCAGCGCTAGTCTTCTTGTTACGTCAATGCGCTGTGTAAAAATAAAAACTTACATATTCTATGTAGTCAATGAGGAAGCTACGTTTTTAAGCAAGAAATAGAGGACATTACATGAGTGCTAATGTATTTTTGAATATACGTAACGAGTTGAGGAAAAGGGATAAAATGCGAGGCTGTGCCGAGTATTTTATGCCTTTTCCTCAACGAGTTTAATAAATTCAATAATACATAAGCTCGAATGCAAGATTCTATTTATCATATGACATTTAAGACGAATTTTATTCACGATTTTTAACAAAATTGTCACTATTCCGCCACTAGTAAACGCGACGCCGCTGAGAACGTCATACATGTATAGTGCGAACAATTTGAACTGATACCCACCTTTATGCAAGGAATAGATTAGTCAATGCTATCGCCTAATGCGTTGGCTTTCGAAAACTTCTCGTGAATTTTCGGCATCACGTGAATAGTGAATTTACCGACCGCTATGTATTGTATAACAATATCGCCATCTTCGGAACACGACGGAGATAAATATATGCATTCAGTCGGGTGTGAAATTATGTTAATAGAGTTCACCAGTCTCAGGTCAATTTGTTCGAACTATAACGTTACGGAGCGTATCTAACTAATCCGCATATTTAATCCACTAGTGGATTAGCGAATTCATTACATGGCGTTATTACATTCTCAGACGCGATGTCATATGATAGTATGAAAAAAATGTATGTCGAAGCTAACACCACTAGCTCTATGTATTTTAAAAAGTGGCGTTTAGGAGGGAATTCCTGAAACTGACTTTGCATATTGTCATTTTTCTGTTGTTCGCAGTCTTTACCTTGCATGTCGATTAGGACACGCACGCTTTGTACGGTAAATTCTAGTCTCGTTGATTTCCGAATGCAAATAAATCAGCGTTAAGTTAAATTTGAAATTTCCGATTTAATATTTGCCAACCCATTTCTTGAATATAACCAATCTCTTCATATCACAGACGCTTCAAATATCAAAGGCCTGGCGAAAGATATATTTGATTATTGCTGTTCAATACTATTAATTTGAAAAGTAAGATTTATAAGTGCAAACAAATTTTGAAATATGTAGAAGACTGTAAACCTAGCCCATATATCCCTAATGGACTGTTTTGTCTCATAGTTTCGGAACGATCCTGATTCATATTAAAGGATGGCTGGTAGGTTTACATGCATTTCTGGGATTCCCCGTTTTTTATGCAAACAGTATAGACAAGATCAGACGCCGCGTTCTGCGGCGTCTGATCTTGTCTAAACTGTTTGCCAATATCCAAAACACTCGACCCTAGGAAATCATGTAAAATTGAACACATGTAAAAACTTGTTACAAAAATGCAGCCTTCAATGACCCGGTATATATGTGAATTGGTCTGAATAATAACTTTACTGATTGAATTTTATCATGTTTCTGCACGAGATCAACGAACCGACGGATTTAACGAGATTTGGTGAGTTGTCGTGACAACTGGCGATTAAAAAAGTTAATGATATGTTTTTTTTTGCACTGGCATTTTAACTAATTATGCACCTGGGACCCAGTGCATAAAGCAGACGTAAGCCTACGCAAGGCGTACGTCCGTCGTTTGTTTGTATCGGAGTTTAACGTCCCAGTCAACACTATTTAGATCATTTTTGAGCCGGTCAGTTTACCTATCCACACTGTTTCTGGGCAGGCTTATACGTAAGCGGTTAACCAATACAGTGCACATTCTTTAGCCAGAAACTGACATCTGCCCTTCTTGAATCAGCGGACGGGAGAGAATGACCGTAGAAAAGATTTCGTGATTAATCTCCCCGAAAGAAAGTTGCAGACTCCGGCCGGTATTGAACCCGCGTTCTCCTGATCACCAGTCAGACGCGCATCCGACTAAGCTACCGAGGTCGGCGTACGTCCGTTGAAAAATTGTCGCAGACCATAACCGACATAGTCGTAAATTCACTCATGAAGTCACGTCTTCTTACTGTATCGTATCGTGATTATTTTGCATAAAGGGGGCAAATGGGTGTGATTTTACACTGGTTTGACGATTCACAGCATTGGTTGATTGATTGTTTTGGGTTTAACGACATATCAACTCCTGTTGGTCATTTTGTGTCGTTTCCCAGAGAAAGGGAGAAAAGAGATAGAAAAGATAGGAGAGATGAAAATGAAAGGCAGAGAAGAAACAGAAGAAATAACAACATTTCCCCTCTACCCTTGCCTCCTGCAAGGACAACAGGCCCTGTCCATCTGTAAGCCAACATCAGATGGACGCCCCAGTGACGCAAGCTACATGCCACCTTTGCCTCACCCAATCAGGCAATATCCCCCACGATTTACAATATAGGAGAAGTTGTATTGCCTCCCATTTTTGCTTTTTAATTTTTGTCATGGAAACGTTACTGATTTTCGAGTTTATACCTCATCAACGGTCTAGAAATTTCATTTTATTCCAAAGTCTTTTTTCTGAAGAACATGCACAGCGGATGTGTTGTACATCAATGACATCCGCGGACAAATATAACAGTCGAAGTTCAATGGCTCGAACACCTTTGGGACCACGACAATCTGTTCGAGACAGGGGTAGTTCGAGCCACTGAGGGTAACTGCCAGGAGGCATAACGGATTATGGGACTTCTTTTCGGTGTTGTAAAATAAAAAAATGTATGTTGTGTGTACTCATTAGAATCGCCTCATAGAGGCGATTCTAATGAGTACACACAGCATACATTTGCAAGATAAAAGTCGAAAATCACCGTAATTGTCCCACAATTCTTCTTATGTAGAGGAATTTCCTAGGGAGGGACTCAAAAACGGGTTCGACTCAGTCATGGTAAACGGGCCATCGGTGTTCGAGCCATCGAAGTTCCACTGTAGTTGTTTTCACTCTTCTCATTAGTATAAGGCATCCGTGTGATACATGAGTGTTCATGTCTCATTGAATTTATTGAACGAGTTGAGGAAAAAGGATAAAATGCAAGGCTTTCCCGAGCATTTTATGCCTTTTCCTCAACGTGTTTAATAAATTCTATAATCCATGAGCACGAATGCAAGATTCTGTTTGTTTTGTTTGAATTGGAGTTTAACGGCCCAGCCAACACTATCTAGGTTATTTTTGAGCCGGTCAGTTTACCTATCCACACTTTTCCTGGACAGGCTTATGCGTAAGCGGTTAACCTGTACAGTGTACATTCTTTCGCCAGAAACTGACAACTGCCCTTCTTGAATCAGCGGAAGGGAGAGAATGGCCGTAGAAAAGATTTCATGATCAACCTGCACGAAAGAATGTTGCCGACCCGGGAGCAAGATTCTGTTTATCATACGCCATTAAAAACGCATTTTATTTTCGATTTGTTTACAAAAATGTCAATATTGTAACTCAATATTGTGTCATTAGTAAACGCGGCGTCGTTACGGACGACGTACATGTAACGTTACGGGGCGTATCTAACTGATTTGCATATTTAATCCACTAGTGGATTATCGAATTTATAACATGGCGTTATTGCACTCTCAGACGCGACGTCGTGTGATATAGTGCATTCTTTCATATCTCTAAAATTGTATCTTTTCTAATGAAAAATTATAAAATTGTTTATATTTACACAGCAAACAAAGTTTGTGGGTGCTCGCGGTACTAACGAGTACTACAAACCTATGTCTTGGAGCAAAAATATGCCCTCTTAAACCCAAGTTTTCTTTATGTAAATCAGGGTTTACGGGGGTATTCATTTCACGGACATGTTAATACGATGTAATAAAGAGCACATAGAATATTTTTGACTCTTAGAATATGATTTGCATGACTTTCAATCAGAACCAATTGAATTGCAAAGAAATTTGCTCGACATGTGCAATTAAAAATTGTCAAATGTCATGAATTTCTCAGGTTTTAACTTGTGTGTCCTGTCCTATCTAAATGAAATGCCCGCCCTATCACTTGAAGATGCAATACTGTTTGAAGTAATCTGCTGAGATCGCATTTGATTAAGGGCAAACAAACACTCATATCAAAATATGCGTTCTGTTTGAGGCAAATTTAACACCTGTGCTGATTGCATTACGATATTCAAATGGCCCTGAACCGCTCACAAAGAAAGACACTAGCTGGACATACAAGGTCAAAAGTGCCAGTGTCTCTTTTTGACCTTGTATGTTCAGCTAGTGTATGTCTACCATCACGTTATCAAATCCAGATATAAACATCCGGGTAAATCTCTCTCTCTCTCTCTCTCTCTCTCTCTCTCTCTCTCTCTCTCTCTCTCTCTCTCTCTCTCCGCTTTTTTTGTATATTACTACAGCACTACCAGTCATTCAGGAAAGGATGAACATAGACAACAGACATAGCCTTCACCCATGCAGACTTTTGATGCCTGTCTTGTATTTGTATGATTTGATGTTTACACCCCTCCCACCCCACCACTCAACACTATAAAAGTCATTTTGGAGACGTTGCTTTCAATTTTGTGGGACTTTTACCCGACATTGAGATGAAATGACTTCTCAAGTCCTGCCGCCTAATGAAACGAAGAGGACTATTATGAGGACGGTCCAACTCACACCACTTTGCCTGGGCAGGCGTTGTGCTTCTAAGCGGTTTACCAGCAGTCCTGTGTGGTCAGTATCAGCTTTGCGTATAAGCACCATGCAGCCCAATCTGTGTCTTCAAGCCCGATGGGCGGGGGCTAAAACAGCGATCGCTGTTAGAGCCATAACAATGGAATAAAATTCGAAAATTTTGTTTACGTGTTCAAACTACCGTTTTATCCTACTCATTCATGATGATAAATAATAGAATACAAGATTTATTAACATATTAGCATGCGATTAGATTTTTTGAGGTGTTCATCTGCATAAATTAGCAGGGTACCGCCACGACAAAACCTATCTTCGGGGTTGGCGACCAGGCAAGACAATAAACCAGCCTGCTCAGCTCCACATACAAGCAAGAGTCTTGAAATGTTAGGTACAGAAACTAGGGACCTTGTACTAGCCAATCAGTGAACAACAAATGTGCTGATCAGCCTGCGCATGCGCGCAGGCTGATCAGTACCTTTGTTGTTCGCAAATGCCAAAAAGTAAGTTTTACCATGACGTGGCTTAGCGAGACTTATGTGAAAAATGAATTTACGTTAATTTTCCTATCTGATTTCCTGTGTTAAACATGATATTGGAGCTAGGTTTTAAAACCATATGACAACAACTAAATATCCACACTAAAATGTCCAGAGCATTTTATGGTCGGTACATCTAAAACGAATAAAAGACCATAAAATGTGTAAGAAAGTAGATATCATTTTATGCAACTTTTATAGTGGTTGGGTGAGGGAAAGGCGTCGGGTATCTGAACAAGCCCGCTGTCCCGCTCTGTTTGCAGCAGTTCTCTTATTTTTTTATTTATCCTTAGTGTCTGCCTTAACGGTATCATCTGCGTTTTTCTATTCTGTTATAGTGTTTTGCTGCGCTCTACTTTTTCTGTCCTGTTTTGTATGGTTCTTTTCTTTTGGTTTCCGCCGTTTCCTGTCCTATATATCCTTCGGATTCTGTTCTATTCTATTCTATCCTTTTCTATTTTATAATATCTTACCATATACAGTAGAACCGTTCGATGGCTCGAACACCGATGGCTCGTTTACCATGGTTGACTCGAACCCGTTCTTGAGTCCCTAGGGAATTCTTCTTCATTAGAAGTAGTCCGGGATAATTAAGATTTTCGACTTTCATCTTGCCAATGTATGCTGTGTGTACTCATTAGAATCGCCTCGATGAGGCGATTCTAATGAGTACACACAGCATACATTTCTTTATTATAGAACATTGAAAAAATGTCTCAAAACTAACCCCCGTTATGCCTCCTGCCAGTAACCCGCAATGGCTCGAACTACCCCTGTCTCGAACAGATTTTCGTGGTCAAAAGGTGTTCGAGCCATTGAAGTTCGACTGTAGTCCATGTCATGAGAAATTCTGTTTCTGCCATTTGCGTAACGTCGCTGAAGTAGAAAGCCGACGTTATCCGATACTTTCAAGTTGAACGTACCGGCGTCAAAAGTCGCATGAGGGTGCCCATGTGGGGCAGACTTCTTTCGCCACTATATGAGACCCAGATAGCAGCAAAATCTCTTCCACAGGGGCACCCAGATGGAACAGCTCAGACGCGACGTAATACGTTTACCGCATGATGTTCCAAATTCTCGGATAATAAAGGGTTCTTGCATAGAATCCTATGAAGCCTTTCTTGAATGGACCAGAAGCCGAGTTCAACAACAAAACCCATGTTCACAGCATGAAATTCTCGGGAATGGCAAATATTAATACATGGAAATCCATGGCTGATCCCTATAAGCACCCGTGTTTTTTTTTCATGCGCTAACATATGTCGGGTAATGAGAGAGAGAGAGAGCTGTTTGGACACGAGGCTGCCAGGCCTAGTGTTCAAATATCTTCCCTCCGAGGGACCCGTAAAATATTTTTGTAATGAAATAACCATGGATGATCGTTGTTCTTGCATAACTTAGGATTCCAACGGAAAAAACTGTGACTTGTTTGTTTGTTTGATTTGAGGTTTAACGTCCCCATCAACACTGTAAAGGTCACTTTGGAGACGTTGCTTCCAATTTTGTGGGACTTTTACCCGACATTAAGATGAAATGACAGCCCAAGCCCTGTCGCCCAATGAAACAAATAGGATTTATAAGCATGGACGGTCCGACTCGCACCGCTTTGCCTGTGCAGGCTTAGATCCTCTAAGCGTTTTACCAGTACTTGTGTGCGGGTCGATTTCAGCTCTGCGTGGAAGCATCATGCCGTCAATCTATTTCTTCAAGCCCCGATAGGCGGGGGCCGTTTGGAGACATTAAGTGTTTGACATGTAACGGTTTAACGGTACCATCCGTGTTGTTGTATTCTGTTATAGTGTCCTGTTGCGTTCTACTTTTTCTGTCCTGTTTTGTTTTGTTCTTTTCTTTTCGTTTCCGCCCTTCCTGTCCTATTCTTTCCTTTTCTATTCTATAATATGTTACCATATAGTCCATGTCATGAGAGTATAAGAATCTTATATGGGTGTAAGGGGTGGATTGAAAAATCCGTCCCGAGGGACACTGTCCGGCATCACGAGGCTTGCCGAGTGATGCCGGACAGTGATCCCGAGGGACGGATTTTTCTACCCACCCCTCACACCCATATTGGATTCTTTTTCTTGCATACCTTCCATTTCTATTGCGAATTTTGAATGCTGCTGTCACTTCGGTTACCGACGTCCGCCATTTTGTGATGACACAACAGGAATGTTTAGTGACGTCACGCATGACGACGCCGCGCATGAGGTTGTAATCAACCAGTGCATTTGTCAAACACGCGATTATATTCGATTTGGGGTCGGAACACCAGGGTCAGAACATAAATTTCTATCCCAGGGTAAAATCACGGATTTCCTTGTCTGGTGTGCAAGAATTTCTGTTTCTGCCATTTGCGATTTTACTCGCTTTATAACGTCGCTAATGTAGAAAGTGGACATTATCCGATAATTTGGAACGTCATGGTGAGGATGGCCATGAGGGACAGACTTATTTCGCCACTATATGAGACCGAGACATCCGTCTGTTTGCTCGCCAGCTGCCAAATTTTTTTCCACATGGGCACCCATATGGGACAGCTCACATGCGACTTTTTACGTTTACATCATGGCGTTCCATATGATCGGATAACATTTGTTTCTACATGGTGAGTCAGCAAATCGGAAATTCAGACGCAGTCTGTGACTTCTTTTTTTTTCCTGAATGAAATCCTCAAGTTTGGTTATGCCTATATAATTTTGACCCCCATGAACCACACTTTCATATAGTAAAACTGGGGTTTCCGGGGGTATACCTTATTTTTCTTATTTCTGCTCTAAAATATAGATTGTGGGTACTCGGTGAGGGCAGGACTATGCACTTGAGTAAATGAAGACCTGATGTGATTGGGACAGTAGTATGGGGACGGAGATGGGTGGGGATGTTGGCAGAACATTATTGGTCCTGTCTGATAAATTCACTTGAAGCCCGTGTAACCATGAAAATAAGGTCAAGGTCACCATAACCTAGTCAGCATTTTGTTCACTCCAAATACTGTCTTTAGATTTATTTCAAAGTTAGGCCCAGAAAAAGATGGTTTATTGAATTGCAAGATGCAAAATTATCATAAATAGAAGTTTTTCATAAAAGGGATGCTGCAAATGGCAAATTTTGATTTTGAGGAAGAAACCTAGGTAGGATGTTACCTAAGACATTTGTCAAACAAACAGGAAGGTATAACTGGGTGGGGCGGCCACCGCCCATCGGGGCTTGAAGAAATAGATGGGCTGCATGATGCTTCCAAACAGAGCTAAAACCGACCGCACACGAGTACTGGTAAACCGCTTAGAGGATATAAGCCTGCCCAGGTCAAAGCGGTGCGAGTCAGACCGTCCATGCTTATGTTGACGGGGATGTTAAATCTCAAATCAAACAAAACATGACTGGGTGTGTTATATTTGGAAAAAAAGATGTGGTGCATAAAACACGATACCTCAGTTTCATATTGAATTACCCCACCCATGCTCATGATCATTTAACTCCAAAACTAGGGCTTTCTTTGCAAAACCTAGACTGTTTTTGTAAAAGGAACTCAATAGACAAAGTATCAGAAGATGATTTTGATTTATTCAGGGACAGAAAAATCGCAAACTGGGCACCCCTATTTTGATATTCGACCAGCCCAAGTGACCTTGAAAATATGGTCAAGGTCACCAAAATCTAGTCAGCCCTTTGTACTCTTCAAATGTTTAATTAGTTTAAGTTTGAAAATAATTTTAGTTTTGGAGATAGGCTATGATTTATTGAATTTGAAGATGCAAAAATAACAAAAAATAACTATTTTCATAAAATCGTTATTTTACTTCAGAGGAAAAAAAAATGATAGGATATTACCTAAGACATTGGTCTAACGAACAGAGGAAAGTATGAGTGGATGTGAACATGATAAGTGAGTGAGTGAGTGTTTGAGTTTTATGTCCCACCAACAGCTAAGGTCATACGGAGACGGGACCTCGGTTTTTAAAGACTAATCCCAAAGTCTGGAGAAGCCCGGGATCGATCCTGCGACCCCTGGTTTACAAAGCGAGTAGCGGAACCACTACACCACGGAGGCTTCTACTTAAACACGATACCTCAGATTAATGCTGAATTAACCCACCCACTTTCATTATCATATGCCATGGTCTTAGTAAATGGGACAATATAGGCAACATGTCAGGAGAAAATGAAGACTTTTGTTACAGAGCAGGAAAAGGGCATTATGTTCACCCCTCCCCACCCTCCCTTTACAAAAATGAATATATTGGTTAATACATGCCCACCCAGCAAAGAATGCCGGGCAAACGTCGTAACGCTATCGGCCCGACGTTGGCCCGTTGTTTGTGCTGGCAGGGATGGGTGTGTATCGTGCATGCCATTAATTACGAAATCATGGTCTCTGTTAACAGTCAGCATGAGTCATAATAAAGAAGACACCCTAGTTTTATCAAAGTTACTAATATGAAATTTGAGAATCTGCGTCTGGTCGTTCAAGCTGTTTCTTTTGATGTTTCAAGATAAATTGAAAAACCTGTCAAAAAAGACTAAATAGGTGGATTCAAAACTTGCGTCACGCTCAAATCACGGCCGGTATTTTCTTGGGCGAGCCTATTCACAGATTTAGACTTTAGATCATTTACTCAAAGAGCTATTTATAGTATATATACAGTTAGATATATACTGTAGTGCCCAATTATAACTAGATTTCTGTCACTCATTATCACGTGATTGCCGATAGGATCGTTTTCTTGGGCGAATTTTATTTATAGATGTATACAAGTAAATTTATACTAAAAGTATTTACTATGAATAATATACCTCAGAGATATATACTTTAGTGCCCAATATAAAACAACTTTTCTGTCATTCGTTTTTGACGTAATTACCTAGTGGATCCGTATGTTATTTAGTGGGCGTGGTTTAGTATGCATTACAGTTAGTAAGCATATTTTCTAGTGTTTTTGTTAGTAAATAATTGATTAAAACTATGTCACTGATAGTTGAATTCGAATACATTTGGCGTCATATATTTATATTAAATTTATGTCACTGCATCATTAATTTAACAGCAACCTGATAATTTGCTACATAGCTGCAATATGAGTGTCTTCCCTTTGACATAAAAAATAGCTGACAAGTAAAAGCTTTAGTAAAGCTTTTCATTCACATTCTAAGTTCGATTGTCAACCCAGTTTGTTGTTTAGTTTTAGGTTTAACGTCCCCGTCAGCACCGTAAAGGCCATTTTGGAGTCGTTGTTTCCAAAATTGTGGGACATTTACTCAATATTAAGATGAAATATGACCTCTCCAGCCTCTTGGCAATTATTGCAGTTGCAGTTTTCTGTCAGACGATTTCTGCACATTAACCTCCCTTGAATTTCTAAAAATAAATGTTCTGTTTGACTGGAAAAAAGATAGATCTATAACTAATTGATGTGGTATGAAAATTTGTTTCATACGGTGGAATTTTCTTATAATATCCTTTTATGAGAATGTCTTGTTTCTGTGAATTTCTTTGTTGCATGAAAACTAAAACCTCTCTAATAGATGTATTATTCTGTCCACCTTGCTGATTTAATCACTCGATATATCTACATCCTGACCAGATATTGATCAGACAGGCAATGATCATCATAGTGCAGATTACAATTTCTGGTCCTTTGGGGTCATTGAGTTCATTTGGTATCATTTTGAAAATAGAGTTCGGCTTAATCCGGTGATAGAGGGCGTGGCCGGTGTTGCATATTTCAGTACTGGTCATGAACAGACTCAATAAAACTTCAGAACTTATTTATTTTCACTGTAGCTGGTGTTGTGCCGTGTGGCGGCCGTAAAACGTCTCCCCGTACATCATCATAGTTTTCTTAACTCGCATATGCGGGTAAGAGTGACTGTAGGTAAACACCGACGGCCCAGGCGGATTCGGAGCAGATATTGTTATTTGATTTTCATAACGGGAGTGCTTGCGACAGCTTATGTTAGATAGGGCCATTCTGATTTAATTTCAAAATTCAATATTGGACTTAAATCTCTTCTGCAACAAGGTTAGAAGCCTCCGTGGTGCAGTGGTTACGCTACTCGCCTTGTAAACCAGGGATCGCAGGATCGATCCCGGGCTTCTCCAGACTTTCGGATGAGTCTTTAAACAGAGGTCCCGTCTCCGTATGACCTTAGCTGTTGGTGGGACGTAAAACTAATACTCACTCACTCTGCAACAAGGTCTATCGGAACCCGAATTTTATGGTTACATAGTATATAAATTCAGAAAAATATACAACCGCAATCACTTCAGCACCCAATTTCGTACAATCATTCTTCGATATAAAAAGATTGGGTACAACATGGATGTTATACGACAGACTGTATGCATGGTTGTTAACCCAATCACGGTTGGCAACTTTGCTTCCCTCTTTAATTGCACGCCGGTGGGTCAGGCCTCAGATTCTATGACGGTTCCAACGTAAAGGCTTATTTAGAATTAGAGAGATCTAATTCAAGGTAATGTTGGTTGGTGCCTGATGCTCTGTCTCTGGTCGGGCCCATCGGAGTCTAACTGTTGGTTTTCCTTTGCTCCAGCATTTCAGTGGTTTCTTGCTGTCGAGTCCTCTTTGATTATTTGTGTTCACGGAGATGTTGCACTGATGAGTTAGGAGGCCTTCATGCGGACTGAACAAATTATTTGTCTAAATCGCGACGGAGGTAAGGGCGAGGATTGTGGCCACGTAAAATCGATTTAAGCCCCCCCCCCCCCCCCCCCCCGCAACCCCCAGTGGAAATCTTTGCACTGACCGTTCCAAGGCGGTTCTTCTGTGGCGGTTTATTTATGTTGTTTTTTGTTACTTACTGTGTGTATCACTTGTGTCTTTTTATTTTGGATGGCCATATGGGAAAGTTACTGTCCTTATGACCTTCCTTTGTTTAGGTTTCCATTGTGGTCTGGTCGCTTAATGTTTATGTTTCTTTCCCTTTGGTGTCTTTGATGGGTGGAGTAAGTTAATTGTATCGATTCCTGATCTTTGTTTTACTTCTACTTATACGCTAGCACAGCAGCTTGTTCGGCGTACTGTCATTACTCAACAGTAAAAAAAAAAAGCTTAAGCTAGCCGCTTCCCGTTACATATTTTGAAGGCTCGTCCGCTTCCCCTTACACTTCGATGAACGCATCGCGTTACATGATTTTCAGTGACGTTAGTCTAAACCATGGTTCTCTACGGCCGTGGTGACAAACAGCGTGTAAATGTTTTTCATTTTTTGCCCTGTAAACATTTTTTCGCAAATATGTATAAAAAAATATACATGTACTTATTTTTTTCTGCTTATGAACGACAGCGGATTTCTAGCAAAGTTTACATGAACCCCGAAGGGGGTTCATTTACTTTGCACGCGACACACTGCGTTAATACATTCATGAACAGCAAAAAATCATTTCTTAAATGTACTTCAAACTGAACGTTACATAACATATACATCAGATGCATTCAATAAGTGCGACTTTACAGAGTGTTCTTATTTCTTTCAAATCCCACATCATTCAAGATACCGCCCATTATAACATGTTAGAAAACATGTTATACTTTTCTTGTTATGTTTTCGATTATAACAATACATTTAAAACGTTCCGGATCATAAATTTGAAAAAAAAAAAAAAAAAAACACTATATAGAGGATCTTACATGAGTGGTCATTTATTATTGAATTTATTAAACGAGTTGAGGAAAAGGGATAAAATGCGAGGCTTTGCCGAGCATTTTAGCCCTTTTCCTCAACGAGTTTAATAAATTTAATAATACATGAGCACGAATGAAAGATTCTGTTTATCATATGACATTTAAAACGCATTTTATTCACGATTGTTCCAGACTTTCGGATGAGTCTTTAAACCGAGGTCCCGTCTCCGTATGACCTTAGCTGTTGGTGGGACGTAAAACAAAAACTCACTCACTCACTCACGATTGTTTAACAAAAATGTCAATATTCCACTGTTAGTAAATGCGACGTCGTACATGTAACGTTATGGGACGTATCTAGCTAATTTGCATATTTAATCCACTAGTGGATTATCGAAAATAATACATGGCGTTATTACACTCTCAGACGCGACGTCATATGATAAAAATGGTTGACTTGCGGGGTATGATACCCATATTTCAGGGCGGCCGAAAATTATGGTCAGGTTAATAAGTCCGCTCTTTCGAGAGATATATTATGGGGGGTCGGTATTGAAGGGCGTCACCCCCGCACATCGGGGCTTGGAGAAATAGATGGGCTGCACGGTGCTTCCACGCAGAGCTTAAACCGACCGGACCTGATTACTGGTACCCGCTTAGGTTTAATATGTTCTTTTAAAGGGTTATCCTTTGGAAGCAAGGAATACACCATAGAACTGAAAAATATGGAGTGTACATGTTTTCTGGGCCAGACTAGCTAGTTTCGGCCAATTAGGCCTCATCAGTGACCCTCAGATAGTTTCAAAATTCCACAATGGAATCAATGATCCCAAAGGACAAGAAAATATAATCTACACTATGATGTAGGGCAGGGAGACGTTTTACCGCCGCCACACATTCCCACACACCAGCTGTAGTGAAGTTAAATATGTTCTTTTTAAGCCTGCCCAGGAAAAGTGATGCGAGTCGGACCGCTCCTTAAACCCTAGCAGTTTATATGGGCGGTAGGGCTTGAGATGTCATTTCATCTCAGTGTCGAGTAAAAGTCCCACAATATTGGAAGCAACATCTCAAAAAGACCTAAATAGTGTTGACGGGGACGTAAAACCTCAACTCAAACAAAAACCTTGTGGGGAGGCTGCACCCCATTAAGCAAGTATTGCTTTACTCGCAAACAAGTTAAAAGGACTAAATTTCAAATTTAAGGGCGTACAACCCAGAATATGTATGGACACATTTGTCCATTCTTGGACAGTGTCCAGCCAATATGTTTGTGGAAGGAAAATATAAATCACGCATGTTTAACCCGCGTTAAAGTTACCCCACCAAGCTTACTTCTTCACACCGAAACAATTACTATGTTCATGTACAAGGGCGTAAATCTTCAACAAATGAACACCTCCAAAAATAGAATGGGGTGCAAACATTGTGGGTTGCAAAGTACACTGTGTGATGCAAATTACACACCACAGTTGCCATTGAGGGGTGCATCCCATAACGTACCTCCGGTAGGCATGTCCGTGTAATGAACACCCATCCAAGCCCCACTTTATACAGAAAAAGTGGGGTTAATGGGGTACTCACTATTTTCCTTATTTTGCTCTATATGGCGGTTCTAACGAACACCCACAATCTATAGTTGGGCTAAAAATAAGAAAACAACAACAACAACAACAACAAAAAACAACAACTATCAAACGTTTTCATCTTGAAAATGCTAGTTTCTGAGATAGGAACCACGCCATTTTAGCATTGTGCTATGGTAAATAGAGCTGATCGCCACAAAACTTTCACATGTCTATACAAGCATTTTGTAAACTTTCCGCCGAAAAAACAAAAATTTTAAGATGAAAAATTTTGATATTTTTTCTTATTTCTGCTCAAGATACAGATTATGGGTACTCGTTAGAACGGCCTCAATGAGGCAATTTCTGCTCAAGATACAGATTATGGGTACTCGTTAGAACCGCCTCATTGAGGCGGTTCTAACGAGTACCCACAATCTATGTTTTAGAGCAGAAATAAGAAAAATAAGGTTTATCCCTGTAAACCCTCGTTTTACTTTATAAAATTGGGGTTCAAGGTAATCAAAATTATATAGGCGTGGCGAGAGATGCCACAGGCATGGCGAGAGATGCCACCAGCTTAGACGATTCTATTATATTCGTTGCTACTGATGGCGACCGAGACGGTTCTAATGAATACCCACAACATAGGTTTTTATGGAGAATTGACAAATCCATCCTTCAATTATCACAAAATACCAACCTTATCTGTTGTTATTTCAAGCTATTATGTCAAATAATTGTAAGAAAAAAAAATCTTCTTTGAGCCGGAATCCATCTTAGTCTCCTGTATGACTTGGATGTGGTAACACGGAATGCTGAAACTATAGTGGGTTTAAACACCCAAAGACCCCCCAAGCATCCAATGATACCCTTTTACGGCACACACCTCGTTCCAGAGTGAGGCTGATAGCAAGCAGTACAATTCTGCCAGGAAAATAAGCTTTTCGAAAAGCTTAGCTTGGTTTAAATTTAAACTTTATTTTATTGTGTAACGCAAACATCAATGATAAACATATAGATGTTGAGAACATAGCTACACTAGTTATAGTATCATACAAATGGGATCCAGAAGAAAGTCAAATGACTTATTCTTGCATAAAAACCTATGCGCAGCCATTGTCAAATGGACCGAAAGCCGTGGTCAAACAGAAAAAACCATGTTCAAATCATGAAATTCGCGTGCTGTTTGAACATGGATTTTGAGCTTATGATATTACAAGACGGGCTTTGCTTTGTTTACGTTACGTTGAGCGACGTAACGTTATCGCTCTGAACGTAGCGTTTTAGGGTTCTATGATGACGTCACTGCATGACAACGTCATTGTAAACAACATTCTGAACTGGCCGCCATTTTGGTTTGCCTGTCGCATTTGAAGAGTTTATATGGAATTTATATGGAGCTTTTGGGCGTTTTCGTCAACATTTGTTGTCGGAATCGTAAGTTATGCAAGAACAACGATCATCCATGGTTATTTCATTCCATTAACATTTGCCGGATCCCTCGGAAGATATTTGAACATTCGGCTTAGCGGCCTCATGATCAAACAGCTTCCTCGGGATCCGTCAAATGTTAATGCATGAAAAAACATGGTTGATCCCTATATTTGAATCTGTATCCCAAAACATAATATGAAATAAAGGCACTGCCTTTTAAGCAAACACACTCTTTAAGTAGTTAATGGTGGTGTAGGATATCAAATAAACCGAAAGTGCCAGTGTGGTAGCTAAGTGGTTAGTGCACTTGCCTCTGATGCTAGGGCCTCCGTTTCGACCCCCACCACACACACATTAAAGTTTGGTATATGAAAATGTTCCATTGACATCATTTGTAGGGATAAATTCCATAAAGTGCACCGTCCTTCAGATCGGGACGTTTACTGTTTACTGGAGCCCGCACCCTCATCCCCACCCACTCTGTGCAGGGAGAATCATCCCCTATCCTTGCCGTAATATCATGATTATAGAGAAGGCGTTCGTCCTGCAAATCCCGAGTGTATGTGTACCTGCGAGTATTTGTTTGTTTGACTTGAGGTTTAACGTCCCCGTCAACACTGTAAAGGTCATTTTGGAGACGTCGCTTCCAATTTTGTGGGACTTTTACCCGACATTGACATGAAATGACATCTCAAGCCCTGTCGCCCAATGAAACCAATAGGGTTTATTAGCATGGACGGTCCGCCTCGCACCGCGGTTCCTGGACAGGCTTAGATCCTCTAAGCGGTTTACCAGTACTCGTGTGCGGGCCGGATTCAGCTCTGCGTGGAAGCATCATGCAACCCATATATTTCTTCAAGCCCCTATGGGCGGGGGCCGGTACCTGCGAGTAATGGTCGAATGTGACCTACCACAATAAAAGTAGAAAGATACATAGAAGTCCTTGGTAAACGCCTGTATACAGGTACAGATACGTTAAAACTATTTTTCAAAGTTTTAATTTGTTCTGTTGTAAGACAAAGGTGACGTGTATCTTGCATCACTGGGGAGTCCAAATGATATTGACTTACATGCAAGGGCTGCTTGCCTTACAACAGGTAAGGGTAAATGGGACGTTGTTATTTCTTCTGTTTCTACACTTTTATTCATTTTCCCCTGTCTCTCCTGTCCCCCCTCTCTTGTCCTGTACTACCTCTTCTATCTTTTTTTGTCCCTTCCTCTTGGAGATGACACAAAATCATGACTCACCAGGGTTGACGTGTCGTTAATTCCAAAACTATTGTTTGGGGTTCACCTCCGCTTTGCACATAGTCTTAGAATGACAATGCTCCAGTGTTGGTCCTGGGTGCAATTCACTGGAAGATAATTAGATAAGGTGACTCAAAGTTAGTTTGCAGCAATGACATTTTAAAGTATCCTGAAGCACTAGGGAATTGCTAAGGGATTTGGGGCTCATCATCACTTTGTAAATTCACCAGGTAGCCAGATAGCTAATTGTGTCTCTTATAAAATATTTTCAGGGCTTTATTGTATTACCCCTGAGTAACAGTTTGTGAAAAGTTTTAATTGCTTGGCCAGACGAGAAGCGCTTTCCACCCTACCGGGAAGCTCCGGCTTACGCTTGGGTAAATGCTCAGGTAACTCGTTGGTCCAAGCGCGGTGCTGGGTTTTACCGGCTAACTGCGGTACGTAGTTACGGAACTTTCCCGCGCTCAAACTTCAGCGTTTGATGGAACGGTCTTCGAAAAGATCTTTTTAAAATTATTTCGACGCTTTTTGTGTTCCTGTTGTAATGGGACTTGACTTCTTTTGGTTTTGGGAAGCAATGTTTGGATGTGAATACGATTCTCATGAACTCTGTAAAGATGGCGGATTATCGCGAGAAATTGAACGAGATTCCAGGCGAGATTTAGGTGCCTAAGTATATTGTTCCAGCCCCTCTCTGTTTGCTATAAATATTGCGGATGATTTAAGAAATAGATCAGCTCTAGCAGTGATTTAAGGAGTAATATATCGCTGTTTGGAGGTCAGTTGTAATGTAGATCAAATCACGAGCGCGTAGTGCGAGTGATTTATCTGCTTACAACTGACCGACAAACTGTGATATATTACTCAATAAATCACGCAATAAAGCTGATCTATTTCGATTCTAACACACTTAAATTCGCCGGGACTAAATGCTGTTGTTTCCTTCATATTCTCTCAACAATCCGCCATTGTTTGAAGTTGACTGTAACACATGCAGTTACCTGTTTTTGTAACGTACTTTATGCATGAAAAAGACTTTACTCAGTCTAACGTCGAGAAAACGATCGATGACATCGCAAAACGTCATAAAACGGCGGCTCTTCACGTCACGCGTTTTTGCTTTGTGATTTGTCACTCACTGTATCACCGAATTTTAGGTGACCAGTGTTAGATACTATCATCACGAAAACACGCTTATATAATTTTGACCCCCTTGAACCCCGCGTTTTTATAGTAAAACTGGGGTCTACAGGGGTAATCCTTATTTTTCTTATTTCTGCGATTCTAACGAGTATACACAATCTATATTTTGAGCAGAAATTAGTAAAATATCACAATTTCTCAACTTTTCGGCGGTAAAATTTGTATTCACCATATTTGCATTATTTGATGGTTCCCAGCTTGCACATTGTCAATATTGGCAAAACAGGTAACCAGACCCCCCCTGACCTTGAAAGGTCAGGGGGGTCTGGTTACCTGTTTTCCCAACACTGATAATCCTCAGACTAGGAACCAGCAAATAATGCAAATAAGGTCAATAGGTGTGTTGTCGTAATGGCTAGGTTGGCAACTTGAAAACTCGTAACCAATGTCTGAAATATGTATAGATAGGACTGAACACCATTAAGGTACAAGCTTTAATCAAATTCATAGACACAAACATGTAAGCTGTAGTGTTTCAAGGTGATTGATGGCCATCCCGTTAGCCACCTGCGGGACAAAAACAAACCGTTTCTACAAATCGAACGAAAATTATGGGTTAATTCGTGTAACGAAATGCAAAATCACGTATCGCCATAATTCTTTCCAGGATTACTTTTTAACGCATAAATAGGAAAAATCTAAACTGAACATTTTCTCCGATAAGGGGCTTCACTTAAAGGATAGAATTTGCTCCCCCTTCCTTTAAGAGTAGCGTTTATTATTTTTGAAGGAAAATGTTTGATTGTTTAGGGATTTCTCTGTTAACTGTAGCTGTTTTATTTTTTTATTTATTTTATTTTATTTATTTCTTTTTTTGCAATATACGCACATGCGTAATAAGTAGATTGTGAGCTTTTGCTTGTTTGTATTGGAGTTTAACGGCCCAGTCAACACTATTTAGGTCATTTTTGAACCGGTCAGTTTGTACATTCTTTCGCCAGAAACTGAAAACTGCCCTTCTTGAATCAGTGGAAGGGAGAGAATGACCGTAGAAAAGACTTCGTGATCAATCTCCACGAGAGAATGTTGCGGACACCGGCAGGAATCGAACCCGCGTCCTTCCGATCACCAGTCAGACGCGCATACTTGAGTGCTGCTTCTTAGTCACGCAGATCCTTTCTTGGTCCTAATATATGAGTTTGCGGATAAAATGTTTTCATCAGCAAAATTTTCATCAGCAAAATAAATACAGTTTGTGAAACTGAGCTACACATGCAAAACAATGTTAGTGTGTTTGTTTGAATTGAGGTTTAACGTCCTCGTTAACTATATTTAGGTCATTTTGGAGACGTTGATTCCAACTTTGTGGGACTTTACCAATGACATCCCAAGCCCTGCCGCCCAGTGAAAAGAATACGGCTTAGACGGTCTGATTCACGCCACTTTGCCTGGGCAGGCTTGGTCCTTCTAAACGGTGTAACAGTACGGCTAGTTTCCATGCGATGCTGCCCAATCTATTTCTCTAAGCTCCAGATGTATAGGGGCCAACACTGCTGATGTCCACGATAGCACTATTGACCAATCAAGTTAAACCGCGCTCAAATTAGAAATTAACAGACCGCATTGAAAAAAAAAGACTCGCAAGAACCGGCAAGTGTTTTCATTGTTTACTTGGCTAACGACGAAAAGCTCGCCTATTCAAATATATTGTAAATTTCACCACCACAAAATATGAAATTTTTCAAATGAAAAATTCTGCTGTGTGAACTCGTTAGAACCGCCTCGGTGAGGCGGTTCTAACGTGTACACACAACCTATGTTTTTGAGCAGAAATAAGCATAAAATGTTTACCCCTATTAATCCCAGTTTCAATACATAATAGACATAAAGTGTGTTTTAAGGGACTCAAATTTATATTGGCGTGTTTTCGAAATGATGTAGCCAGAAATCTGATATTGAGTGTTATATATTTTTATGTTACTCCTAATGTCTTGAACCATTTTGTTAATCGGACATAAAGAGTTTTTAATGGGATTAAAGAGATTTTGCGACATATTAACCTTGATCATTTTACTGTGTAATTCAAGGCACAAATTATTTGACAATAAAATCACATTTTTCAATCCAGTGAAAATGGCTTCGTAAAACACTCTGAGACAGCAAAATTAAATGTTTAAAATAAAAAATCATGTCTTAATCTTTAAAGAAAATAATAAAAATAGTAAAATTTTGCGCTAAAATTTTTTGTGTCTAAGTTAGTGTTTTTTTTTCTGTCTTACACGTCAACTACACTCACTAAAATTGTAAACTAACCTCACTTTATACAGAAAAATGGAATCGATGTTTTCTTATTTCTGCTCCCGGGGCAAAATGATGGTTATGGGTACCTCAACAATCTCTTATAACGTTGTCATGAGGTTAACAAATCGGTGTAATGAACATCCATATATAACCCACCATATAAAGAGGAAAGTGAGGTTTATTCATAATTTTCCTCATTTTTTCTCAAAAACATAGATTGTGGGCACTGGTTGGAACTAACTCATTGAGGCGGTTCTGTCGAGCACCTACAATCTATATTTGGACTAAAAATAAGAAGGATATCGACCCTTTTCATCTTAAAATGCTAGTTCCAGGGATAAGATAACGTCATTTTTTTCATATGACGTCGCGTCTGAGAGAGTAATAACGTCATGTAATAAAATTTGGTAATCCATTAGTGGATTAAATATGTAAATTAGTTAGATACGCCCCGTAACGTTACATACACGACGCCCTTAACGACGTCGCGTTTACTAAACGCGGAATATTGACATTTTTGTTAAACAATCGTGAAAAAAATGCGTTTTAAAGGACATATGATAAATAGAATCGTGCATTCGTGCATTCGGCAGCCGAGCAATTTATCCCTTTTCTTCAACGAGTTTAATAAATTCAATAATACATGAACACTCATATAAGATTCTTTATTTAGCGCACGGGTGTTTTTATCGAAATGGAATGACTATCTTTGTAAACCCCACCGTATGCAGAGAAAACTGAGGTTGACAAGAGTATTTACTATTTTCTTTTTCTTGCTCAAAACATTGACTGTAGATACTCGTTAGAACCGCCTCACTGAGGCGGTTCTAACAAGCAATCGCAGTCGATGTTTAAAACAGATTTCGATGTCCAAAACAGTCAGTTCTGAAGCAGCAATAAGCATCACAAATCATTTAATCCTCAGCAGCCATGGCATATAGCATTGCATTGTATAGATATATTGTCTGTAGCCCTAAAGTGCTTGGTTGTATCCTCTGTCAATTATTTCATACACATTTGTTGTATTGTTTAAAAACTCATTATAATATGAAACAATGCATTGGCAGCACTGGTTGGTCGATTGTCGACAGTCCTGTTTGAGACTTTGACTGTTTCGCTGAGCCCTAGCGTTCTGCGACGTATGATCTTGGTCTACATCGTTTTCCAAACCGAAGGCATGATCCCAGTCTAGATTCTATAGGCTACCTTTTTATCCTAATATGCTTAATAAGTATTTGAATGATCCTCCTGTACTAAGGGTGCGACATAGGTGTGTTCGTCCGTCTGTTAACATTTACGTCGATGTTCGACATTTACGTCAAAGTTTGTATTAAAATCAACTATAAAGCAGATCAACCATCAAACCTTGCTGGCCTTCTAACTTGGTAGGCACCTTGATTTGGTGAAATTGACCTATATTTTTGCGCTCCAGTGACTTTGACTATTATGTCGAGGTTCGACATTTACTTAAAAGTTAGAAGTGTAAGCAACAACTGCTGATTAGGCAAGCAACTTGACCCGGTGACCTAGACCTATATTTTACGCTCCGGTGACTTTGACACAAATTTCGTCGATGGTAAAGATCTCCTCAAATTAAAGGCCTTAATCAATCAAATCTTGCATAGTGCTTCTCCTACATGTACAGACTCAGCAGGTACCTTGACCTGGTGACCTTGACCTATATTTTACGCTCCAGTGACTTTGACACATTTTACGTCGATGTTTCAGATCTCCTCAAATAAAAGGCCTACAGCCATCAAATCTTGCATAGTGCTTCTCCTAGATGTATTGACTCTGCAGGTACCTTGACCTAGGGACCTTGACTTATATTTTACGCTCCATTGACTTTGATACAATTTACGTCGATGTTTTAGACCTCTTCAAATAAAAGGCCCACAACCATCAAATCTTGCATAGTGCCTCTCCTAGATGTACTGACTCTGCAGGTACCTTGATCATGTGACCTTGACTATATTTTACACTCCAGTGACTTTGATACATTTTACGTCGGTGTTCCAGCTGTTCTCAAATAAAATGCCTACAGCCATCAAATCTTGCATAGTGCTTCTCCTAGATGTACTGACTTGACCCGATGACCTTGACCTATATTTTACACTCCAGTGACTTCGATACATTTTACGTCGATGTTCCATATCTCCTCAAATAAAAGGCCTACAACCATCAAATCTTGCATAGTGCTTCTCCTAGATGTACTGACTCTGAAGGTACCTTGATCTGGTGACCTTGATCTATATTTTACGCTCCAGTGACTTTGACACAATTTACGTCGATGGTCCAGATCTGAAATAAAAGGCCTACAGCCATCAAATATCGCATAGTGCTTCTCCTAGATGAACTGACTCTGCAGGTATCTTGAACCGGTGACCTTGACCTATATTTTCGCTCCAGTGACTTTCACACAATTTGCATCGATGTTCCAGACTCAAATAAAAAGCCTTCAACCATCAAATCTTGCATAGTGCTTCTCCTAGATGTACTGACTCTGCAGGTACCTTGACCCGGTGACCTTGACTTTATTTTACACTCCAGTGACTTCGACACATTTTACGTCGATGTTCCAGATCTCCTCAAATAAAAGGCCTACAACCATCAAATCTTGCATAGTGCTTCTCCTAGATGTACTGACTCTGCAGGTAGGTAGACCTGGTAACCTTGAACTTTATTTTACGCTCCAGTGACTTTGACACAACGTGTTCCAGATCTCTTAAAAAAAGTCCTACAGCCATCAAATCTTGCATAGTGCAACTCCTAGATGTACTTACCGGTACTCAACAGGTACCTTGACCTGGTGACCTTGACTATATTTTACGCTCCATTGACACAATTTACGTCGCTGTTTCAGATCTCCTCAAATAAAAGGCCTACAACCACCAAATCTTGCATAGTGCTTCTCCTAGATGTAATGATTCTGCAGGAAGCATGACCAGGTGACCTTGACCTATATTTTACGCTCCGGTGACTTTGGTACAATTAACGTCGATGTTCCGAATCTTCTCAAATAAAAGGCCTGCAACCACCAAAAGTTGTATTGTGCTTCTAATAGATGTACTGACTCTTCAGGTACCTTGACCTGGTGACCTTGACCTATTTTCACACCCCAGTGACTTTTACACATTTTAGGTCGACGTTCGATATATTCTTAACTATAACGCCTACAACCACCAAACCCTGCATAGTGCTTCTCCTACATTTACTGACTCTGAAGGTACCTTGACCTGGTGACCTTGACCTATATTATGCACTGTAGTGACTTTGACACATTTTACGTCAACGTTCGATATATCCTAATATAAATGGCCTACAACCACCAAACCTTGCATAGTGCTTCTCTTCGATGTACCGATGTAGCACATACCTTGACCTCGTGACCATAACCTCTTTTTTTGGTCCAGTGATTTTTGCACATTTTACGCCAACTATCAGCTGCTAGAATGAAATTAATTTATTTAATTACTACGTTATGATTATGGCTCCTGTGATTTTTGCCCCCAGCTGGTGCGACGCCGGCTTCTGTGGAATTCTTGTCTTATCAAGAAAAGTTTATTTTCTAAGATACATTTATGATGAGTGTTTTTTGTTTTCCAAATACGATTTCTTCAGAGATGACTGAATAGCACAGGCGTTGTTACCGCCCCTTGTATAAAACCACCGGCACAACAGAAAATGTTTGTTTAACAGTGCCCAGATCAAATTTGACAACTATTTTTGATCCAACGCTTTCTTCCGTTGAGTCGCCAAATTTTCATCGGAAAAGGAGATGAAAGATTGCACAATGTTACAAGGAGGACATCACATCTGGATCTACACTGTTTGTACAGAGGTTGAAAGGGCTATACCATCGCTATTTCAGCAGGTAGCGCTGGGTAACAGGTCGAACACTATTTCTCCAGGTAACGCTGAGTAACATGGATTAGCGACTGAACAAGGAAGTGCGAAATGAGCAACTGCAAACGACATTTAACCCATTGCATGCAGAAAACCCCTAAAGAAGTACCTTGGCAAAGAGTGCAGGCCCAGATTAGACGCCGCGTTCTGCACTATTTGCTAACAGAAATTTCCGTCAAAAACGGAATAAAAATTAAAATCGAACAAGACTGATACCCATAATATGACAAATGGACTAGTCCAACATATAGCAATGGAAGAGTTCACTAGTATACAATGGGTTACAAATGGTGAGAAATGACAGTTCAAGGACAGGGTAGTCACAGCTGAAAACTGTATTTATCTTCTCTGTCCGTATAATAGGCGTCAAAATTGCATTTATAAAATGTAATAGGCGTCAAAATTGCATCTTAAACTGCACCCGATATTTTTCACCTGTTTATAATAATATATTGTTCTTTGCATACTGATGTAAATATCCGACATTTTCACATGGTATAGATATACTTATCTTACGCGGTTTATCTCACCTTCCTTATAAGCCTGCCCAGGCAAAGCGGTGCGAGTCGGGCCGTCCATGCTTATAAACCATATTGGTTTCATTGGGCGACAGGGCTTCAGATGTCATTTCATCTCAACGTCAGGTAAAAGTCCCACAAAATTGGAAGCAGCGTCTCCAAAATGGCATTTACAGTGTTGTCGGGGACGTTAAACCTCAAATCAAACAAAATCAACTCCTTATATTACCCTTCTGTGCGCTATTCGCAAGGAATGTTGGTAGAGATCGACGACAAAACTGCAATACATCACGTAAACAAGTCTGTGAAATGATCCATATTATATAGAGAAACGTGGTTGTATGGGGTGTACATTATTTTTCTCATTTCCGCTCCAAGACATAGGTTGTTGGTTCTCATTAGAACCGTCGGTTCTACTGAGCACCTAAAACCTATGTTTCGGATATAAATAAGAGAAATAACCTAAATTTTCGTCAGAAAATGGCTGCATTGACGATATGACGAATGCACTATGTCACTTAAATTTTGTTATCATAATGGTTGTAAATTTAAATAAAATGCTCTAAAAGTACTAAAGAGACATGTTGTAACTTGATTTCAGCTTATGTCAACTGCGTTTTACCGTATTTTCACGGAGCTCTTATTTATAATGCGAAACGTTACATCATATATTGTCCGTCGAGGTATGGAAGCCGATAGGGGACATACTGACTTGTGACTTTTGAACTTGTGACTTATGACTTGCGACGTCGGAGTTGCATGCCTAATTTTTGCGACTTATGACTTTTGACTTTCGACAAATCTGACGCAGTGGAAGACGGCGGTCAACGACGGTGTCGATCCAGCGATTTTGCTGCTCCTGTATTATTTTGTTTGTTTGATGAATGCCATTAAGAAGACTTGTTTATGTTTTTTACTCTGTTTTTGTTATCTTTGTATGACTTATGACTTGCGACATATAACTTTGACTTGTGATTTATGACTTGTGACTTATCACTTTCGACTTATGACTTGTTGACTTTTGGTGCAAACCCGAAAAATATCGGGTAGCGGACAACGGCACCGACAATTCCGGTGTATATTGTTTAGAAATGCCACTTAGAAGACCCTGTTTCATGTATTATCAACTCTGTTTTAGTGACAATTTACTACCGCCTGTGTTATTATGCCCTATTTCTTTAGATTCGCGCCAAGAAATTGTCTTAAATTGCAAGTCAAAACTCAAAAGTCATAAGTGACGAGTCATAAGTCGAAAGTCACAATTCGAAAGTGAAAAGTCATAAGTGACAAGTCAAAACTCATAAGTCAAAATTCATAAGTGACAAGTCATAAGTCTTAAAAATTCACAAATATGATCTTTTCGGAAGCACCAATATAAAACAGAAGGAGAAAAATCGCTTGCCCCACCGGAATCTTAGCCGTCGTTGTCCGAAATCGGCCGTTGCTTGAGGTATGTCAAAAGTCACAAGTAAATAGTCATAAGTCGCAAGTCGGTAGTCACAAGTCGTTAGTCACAAGTCAAAATGTCCCCTATCGGCTTCCATAGTCGAGGAATAGTTGACAGTGACGTCACGACTTGTTTTTGTTCTGAACAATGCAAAGCCTATGGGGCTAACGGTAAAGTAGCTCAAATAGTCAGCTACGTCACTGCCAGCTATTTGTTGGCGAACTATACTTTGCCACATTATAGCAAAATTAAACAGTAGAGAAAGAAATTGTAGTATTAGTAATACTATTTATCACGACATGTCCGTGTGATGGACACCCATTTAATCCCCACTTTATATAGACTGGAGTTCACGGGGTATACAATATTTTTCTTATTTCTGCTCCAAGCCATACTAGTTGGTATTATATTATTTGTTACTGATATTACATTTTTGGGTCTATTGTTTATTAATCTATCCAAAGTTACTAACTAACTACAAGAGCTTCCTGTCTGCTAATCGCTAACCATGTACAAAATCCAGGTATCGGTTATTTATAGCATCACTATTCTTCTCCCTGTGACGTCAGAGCGCGGTGTAAAAGCGTTCGTAACCTCGCCTAGTTTGGTGTTCTTAGTCAATAGCAAACATTTGTTTGTTTGATTCGAGGTTTAACGTCTCCGCCAACACTGTAAAGGTCATTTTGGAGATGTTGCTTCCAATTCTGTTGGACTTTTACCCGACATTGAGACGAAATGACATCTCAAGCCCTGCCACCCAATGAAACAAATACGGTTTATAAGCATGGACGGGCAGACTCGCACCGCTTTGCCTGGGCGGGCTTAGCTCCTCCAAGCGGATTACCAGTACTCGTGTGCGGGTCGGTTTCAGCTCTGCGAGGAAGCATCGTGCAGCCCATCTATTTCTTCAAGCCCCGATCGGCGGGGCGGTCATTAGCAAACAGTTTAGACCCCAATCAGATACCACAGAACGCGGCGACTGATATAGAAAGTACAGGACTTCAAGAATTACACCAAACAGTAGGACCATTTCCGAGCCATCGACCCACTACTATGTAGAAGCCTCCGTGGTGCAGTGGTTACGCTACTCGCCTTGTAAACCAGGGATCGCAGGATCGATCCCGGGCTTCTCCAGACTTTCGGATGAGTCTTTAAACCGAGGTCCGGTCTCCGTATGACCTTAGCTGTTGGTGGGACGTAAAACTAAAACTCACTCACTCACGACCCACTACTACTGTCAGTGCTTTGATTTTCTTTTAACCCTTTTTGTACCAAATGGAATCTTCCTTTTTATATAAAACAGGAGTCAATTTCCAAATTAAAGGGGTGTCAGGTTGTGTCATCTTCAAAATCTACTTGGAAATCGGCTGAAAGTTTTGCAAACAGTGTAGGTCCTGATCATACGCCGCAGAACGCGGCGTCTGATCTGGGCCTGCACTGTTTGCCAACTACCAGTTTTGGGGTTTCCGGTACAAATTGGGTTCAAGCGTAACATCTGAAGGGCGAAGTTAAAATCACACTGCCGTCTAACTGTCCAGAAATTTTAATAGCTGTTACTCAATTTTTTTTTCTACCGTTAATCTTTTTATGATATGTGGCGTATGAGTTAATTTATCTAGACGCGTAATAAAAATGTAGATTTTCAGCAAAATTTAATATCTATCACCTACTTGATGGAAGAGATATAATTTTTATACCACCTTGGAAAATTACAATAGCTGTTTAAACTCTATTATGTCTGATCTAATAGGAGATAAAGATAAAGACCCTAAACGGGAGAAGTCTTATCCACAGATACTGTTTCTTACGGTTAGTATATAGAGCGGATGGTCCAAAACTGATCTCTTGGATTTTTTTTTCTCATTATTTTTGCATTTTAGTGTACTTGAACAACACCTTAATCCATACAAATGGTTGTGTCGTTTGAAAATAATGATATTTTATGGATGGGGTTTACGGGGTCATAAGATATTTTCCTTATGTTCGCCACAAAACACAGATCGCGGATACACATTAGAGGCGGTTTTGACGAGTACCCTCAATCCATGCCTGGAGCAAAAATATGAAGAATATCTCAACTTTTCATCAGAAAAAAAATGTCCGTTTTCTTAGATAGGAAAAAAATGCACTGTGCGTCATGGTCATTCACAAGGCAAATTAAAATAAAAAAATGAGTTCCTTTGAGACCAATGAAAACATTCATAAGAACGAAGATGGGTCATACTACGTAGTTTCGGCTAATACAGCCTGATCAGTGACCCTGTAATGATCCGGCAAAGAAAGCCAGAGGAAACAAACTGCAATTTTGCGAATTTCGAATAGGCAGTCGATACAAAGACATATATAAATCAAAATGGGGTCAAAATAGTTAAAAACCTGTCTAGAATATGAATCTAAACCAATAATTTATTTCTGATCTCTCAAAATATTCACGCTGATCTCAAAGGACCAAAAGTAAAATATAAACTGCACTATGGATGATGTACGGGGAGACGTTTTACGGCCGCCACACGGCACAACACCAGCTGCAAGTCTGTTTTGGAAAAAAACATAAGATCACTGAAGTTTTTTTAATAATCATTCATCACGTGAGCTAGTCCGTGAAATGAAGACCCCCTATACCCCACTTTATATAGAGAAAACGGGGGGTTACGGGGGTATACATTATTTTTCTTATTTTTACTCCAACCATAGGTTGTGGGTACTAGTTAGCACCGCCTCAATGAGGCGGTTCTGACGAGCCCCCGCGACCTATGTTTACAGGATTTATAAGAAAAATATCAGGGATTTTCATCAGAAAAGTAGCCATTTTGGAGATGAGAAATATGCACTATGTCGCACGGGTGTGTTATCGTAATGTTTTGCAAAAAAATGCAAAGGTTGCGTAATTGGACATCTGTTACAACGCATAATGAAGTAATGTAGTAATTTCTTCATTTTGAAATTTTTACTTCATTATGCGTTGGCATAGTCGATGCGAAATGAAATAAAATGTAGTTTTTATTTCATTTTGCGGTGATGGGTGGCATACGTAATTTTACTTCATTATGCGTCGACTGTTTGTTTGATTTGAGGTTTAACGTCACCGTCAACACTATTTAGGTCATTTTGGAGACGTTTGATACAACGCATAATGAAGTTATGGTATAGCTACTCGTCTGATAAACCGGGGTAGCAGGATCGATTCCAGTCTTGAAACCGAGATCCCGTTTCCGTATGAATGAGTCTTGAAACCAAGTTCGCTACTTTGTATGACCTTCGCTGTTGGTGGGACGGAAACTGAAACACACTCGCACTCCTTTTAAGATGCATAGATGGACAAACAACTGGGCTATGGACTGGTCCAAGCCAGTATGGTCCCCCACCCCAACTATTGTGTGCACTACATGATCATGTGTTGAGCCTTAAAACACAAATGAGGGAAAAACATCAGACATGAGACCAAAATACCGTAAGGCGTTCAGTTTTAACTCTACTAATATAATCAAATACAGTGAAATTCCGCTATTAAGACCACCTAAAATTAAGACAAATTTTGTTTTTAAAGCATATTTTGAAGGATAAAGTTACATTTTCTTTGTAATTGCGACATTCAGTGTCCTCTTGTGGAAGACCATCTTTGGGACTGTTAAAATGTGGTCTTAAAGACCACTTTTGAACCGTCTCAAATGTGATCTTTATATTGGAATTTACCTGATTTGCTTCCTAAGTCTTTGGTCTCCTTTCGTAGACAGCTATGTTCTTCCATCATTACTTCATTTTGCGTCGATATGGTGCATATCAACGCGAAATGAAATATTTTTTTACTTCATTTCGCGTCGACTACGCCAACGCATAATGAAATAAAAAAAAAATCAAAATGAAGAAATTACTACATTACTTCAGTATGCGTTGTAACAGACATCATTTCTTTGAATTTTAGCACATTGGTTGATGTATAGTACTAATAATATTTCCAAAATGTCTTGGTACGCTATTTGCGAAGATCAGGTGACTCCAGCATGACTTGCAAGCCTAGTTAGTCAATAATGACAATGAAAGCAGCAACAGTAGTAGTAAAGAAACCGACAACAACGGGAACAGCAATGGCAGCGCCAGCAAAGACAACAGCAGAAACAACAACAACCAAATACAGTCATCACGTGGACAAGTCCGTGAAATAAATGCCCCACCCCCTAAACCCCACATTATATAGAGAAAAGTGGGGGGTGGGTGAACATTATTTCCATTATTTCTGCTCCAAGACATAGGTTCCGGGTACTCGTAAGGACCGCTGCATTTAGAACCGCCTCATCCGCCTCAATTATGCGGTTCTAATGGACAATCAACACCTTATATTTGGATTATAAATGAAAAAAAGATCGCAAGTTTTCATCAGAAAAATTACCTTTTATTTAGGTTTGAAAAATGCTCTATATCACACGGCTGCGTTATCGTAATGAAAATTCCTTTATAAGACCACATTTGGGACTGTTCAAAAGTGGTCTTGAGAGCACTTTTGAACTTCCCAAAGATGGTCTCTTATTCGGAGCTACTGGGTGTAGAATGCACAAAGAAAAAAATAACTGAAATATTCTCAATAATTTTTAACAGCAGATTTAGTCCTAATTTTAAGTGGTCTTAATAGTAGAATTTACTGTAATAAAGAAGAAGAAGAAGAAGAAGAAGAAGAAGAAGAAGAAGAAGAAGAAGAAGAAGAAGAAGAAGAAGAAGAAAAGAAGAAGAAGAAAAAGTAGTAGCAGTAGTAATAGTAGCAATAGAGTAGAAGAATATGTTTTCCCTACGACAACTGTGAAGTATGTGCATTGCGCTGACCGCAAAAAACAGCTTATCATAAGCTGCACTCGCCCCCGCCCATCGAGGCTGGAAGAAATAGATGGGCTGCATGATACTTCCACGCACTGGCAGCTGAAACCGACCCGCACATGAGTACTGGTAAACCACTTAGAGGATCTAAGCCTGCCCAGGCAAAAGGATGTGCGTCGGACCGTCCATGCTTATAAACCCCATTGGTTTCCTTGGGCAGTAGGGCTTGAGATGTCATTTTATCTCAATGCCGGGTAAAAGTCCCACAAAATTGGAAGCAACGTCTCTAAAATGACCTTTTCAGTGTTGACGGGGTCGTTAAACATCAAAACACAAAACAAAACAGAAGAAGAAGAAAGTAGTAGTAGTAATAGTAGCAATAGAAGAAGAAGAAGAAGAAGAAGAAGAAGAAGAAGAAGAAGAAGAAGAAGAAGAAGAAGAAGTTTTCCGAAGCTCAAAGAACAGCTTACCATAAGCTGCTCCGTTTAACCCCGTAATCCCAAAAATAAACTGAATACGTAACGGCGAATTAGCAGTTGAACAAAAAGATGTGAACAGAGCAAAGGTGTGAAAATCACGGCTTGAAATGTGTGATTTGTTATTTCACAGATGCCATAATTGCAATTAAAGCTAAGGTTTTTGCTTGAAATAATTTTATTATATGCGACAAAGTTTGCAAAACCATACTGTCTAATCGACATTACATATATAAGCTGGTACGGAACAGAACAGAACATTCACTTAATTCCCTCAGATCATAGTTGGTATGCATGAATTTTGTAATAAAAACAGGGAAATGCATATACAGTAAAACTCCTATATTAAGACCGCCTTTGGGACTTAAAGACCACTTTTGAACAGTCCCAAAGGTGGTCTGACCTCAGAAAACACAAATAAAGAAGAACTGCAACCTACTAAACAATCATTTTAGAGCAGGATTTGTCTTAATTTTCGGTGGTCTTAATAGCGGAATTTCACTGTTAAATAGACTTTTATCCATTACGTGAAAAATTCCATATAATGAATACCCTTGTAAATCACGCTTTCTATCGCAGAGAATTGGGGCATACAGTAAAATTACGCTATTAAGACCACCTAAATTAAGACTAAATCTGCTTTCACTGGCTTATTGATAAGGTTTGGGAGGCCCATCGGAGTCTAACTGTCGGTTTTCTTTTGCTCCAGCATTTCAGTGGTTTCTTTCTGTCGAGTCGTCACAGTTGTTTCATCTCTGTGGTTGTTTGATTTTTGTGTTGACGGAGATGTTGCACTGATGAGTTAGGAGTCCTTCATGCGGACTGAACAAATTATTTGTCTAAATCGCGACGGAAGTAAGGGCGAGGATTGTTGCTGGGTAAAATCGATTTATGCCCCAGAGTGGAATTCGATTCACTTACCGTTACAAGGCGGTTCTTCTGTCGCGGTTTATTGTTGTTATGGTTTGTCTTTGAGTGTGTGTATCGCTTATATTATTTTGTTTTGGATAGCCAATTGGCCATTTTGTTGGAAAGTAACTGTCCTTTTGGCTTTCCGCTATTGATGTTTCCATTAGGGTCTAATTATTTGATGTTTGTGTTTCTTTCCCTTTCGTGTTACTGATGGGAGCTGTGGGTTTATTGTATCGATTCCTGATCATTGCCTTCACTTCTATTTAGTTATTCTTTCTCCCAGTGTCTCATAATAAGATACCACCTTTGGAACTGTTCAAAAGTGGTCTTCAGACCACTTTTGAACAGTTCCGAAGGTGATCTTAGTAAAGGAGTTTCATTATTTTCTTTATTCCTGTTCGAAAAATAAGTATTTGGATACTCGTTAGGACCGCCTCACTTTGGTGATTATAACGGGTACCCCAAATCTATGTTTCCAATAGAAATAAGCAAAATAACTCAAATTGTCGCAAGAAAATTGTCAGTTAATGCTTTTGTTTCAAGTATATTTTATCGTAATTAAACCGAGTCTATGAGATTGTGAAATTCCTGCAATACTTAGAACAGCATCATGCCTTCAGAGAGTTATGATTAAATCAAGACAGACAGACCCTTACCTGTTGCAAGGATAACATTCCTTGCCCAACTGTAAGCCAATGTCAGTTGGATGGCCCGGCTGAGAAAGAAAGAGAAAGAACGAAAGAAAGAAAAGAAAGAAAGAAGAAAGAAAGAAAGAAAGAAAAGGAAGAAGAAAGAAAGAAAAGAAAGAAAGAAATAAGAAAGAAAAAACAAAGAAAGAAAGAAACAAACTAACAAAGAAGCCCACCCCAGTGGAAACCCTGGTAAGAAGTCGTAAAAACCAGGGCATGTTTGAACGCGCTTGTATAACTTTTTTATTATGCCTTTTATCAGATTATTTTCTCTACGAAAAACTATACAAAATATTCATACATTCATAAAATATTTGATGCACTGCAGCACTAGTATTATGTAAGTTTAGTAATATTTCGTGTTTTAAATCAGATTGTACTCTAAATTTCCATAAATGTAAAACTTTTATAGCCAGTTGAGAAAGGTACAATTTTAATGAGACGGTTCTAACGAGCACAAACAATATATGTTTGGACAAGAAATAAGGAACATACAAATATAAAAGAAATCCGAAAAAATCCTAATTCTGGAGATGGGAATATGAAAGACGGTATAACAGGACACGTATGTATTATCGTAATGAAGTCGCAAAAATTGTCTCCCGAAAACATATTCCTCGTATCTGATGAAAATTTAATATGATAAAGTTCATCAGGAACAAGGAGGAAGATTGCAACGAGGACCAGCAAAGTGTTTTACCACTACAGGGTGCATGGTTTGTGTTGTACCACTGTGGTGACTATGTAGAGTGTGACGTCCGAACAGCAAAGTGCAGTTCAAGAAAGAATAAAATGGTCTGTACATAGCCCTGTCCTGGATGTGCAACATCAAATTGAAAGCATCCAGAGCTTGGACAAGTCACAATGCCCTCATAGGCTGGTAGTTGAAAATGGAAGATTGAAAGCGATAACTGGTCAAATAGATTCGATATAGATTGAGAAATCCACACCTTCGGTCCGTCCAGCGGTCACGTTGGAAAGCAGGTTTTGCAGTTCCCCACGTGCTGTCCCCGCTGAACTGGAATGGTCGTTTCATTTTTTTTCACAATGACCTGAATATTACAATTAGACTGCATTCATTTATTTTATTCTGGGAGGCAAAAGAAAAAAAATAACAAAGTGAGAAATGTTGGTACACAAATGTTCCTTTTGGGCTATCCCATGGGTGTCTATGTGGGACAGCTTGGACAGGTGTCGCCACCGAGATGTCTCAGAGGCACAGACGCTGAAAACCTGCGCACGCGACTAGATATGCTATGGAGCCCAACTTACAACGATTTTAAGTAATCCTTTTTGACCTTATGGTAAAGAAAACACAGTTTATCAAAGAACGTACTTTTGTAAACAATGTAATTGATTTTAACCCATTTAGTACTGGAAACCCAAAAACGGGTACCAGGGCAAACAGTGTAGGCCCAGATCAGACGCCGCAGAATCAGGGCCTACACTGTTTGCAAAAAGTTCAGCCATTTTCCAAATAATTTTTGCTGAAAACACAACCTGACAACCCTAAATTTTGAAATGGACTCCGGCTATATATAAGGAGGAAGATTCCATTTGGTACAAAAATGGTTAATATCAGCTGCAGGAGATGGGCAGGCGTTGTTTATTTACATATTAGTGTAGCTAATCTTTGTCATCACTCATTAATCAGTTGCAAGTTAGCGCAGATCTTACGTTGCTATCTAACCTATATACGAAAAATTGTGACCCAAACACGAGACACTGACAAAAATTGCAGTCCCAGATCAGTCAGGGTCTTTACTGTTTGTGAAAAAATTAATAATTTTCTAAATAAAGTCTAAATATCAAGTGAACACTTTCCGTGAAATATACAGCCCTCTAAACCCCACTTTATATAGAGAAAACTGGAGTTTACGGCGGGGGTATATAATATTTGTCTGTTCTCGTTTTAACCTTCCATAGATTTTCCCGCCATTTATACACAAAGGAAACAACTTTTGTCAGGTTGTTGTCTTGGATGTTTTCCAGTCATTTCTTCGAGGAAATTAACTTTTGTTAAATAGTAAATACATGGTTAGTGTCTTTAATAATAAAATATAATCGGTGAGCCTTAGACAATTATATAGGGGCGAGCTTCAGCGGGCTCCTATAAAATTGTCGGGGCGAACCGATTATATATAATTATTAAAGACACTAATCATGTATTTAGTTTATACGGACATGAACATGTCCGTCTATAGACTAAGAGGTGCACGCGTTGTCATAACAACGTTATTCGCTTCCCTGATAAATATTTTTTTATGGTCAAATCACGTGAATTCTCGGTGAGACTATGCGAGTCAACTTCCTGTGTATGGTTCACGCGTTCTTCCATCAAATAAAATGTCTGCCTTTCACACAGTCGGTCCCCAGTCTAGTACAACATTCATCTTTTACAATTCTTTTTTCTCCTTTTCGTATTTCAATCCGCTATATGTATTACTTTTTGACGTATCCGACCAAATAAAAAAAAATAAATAAATAAAAACTGTAAATTCGGATTCTTCAAAAACGTCACGATGACTGCTTCTCTATTATTGATCAATGTTGCAGAGACGCTTATTGCATTTTCATAGACAAACTGTCTGACAGTTGGCGCAAAATAAAAACATCGAGTACCAATCTTTTGTTTACCTTCCGGCAGCGTTATTTGACAGAAACAGGTTAGTTTTCGTTTATTTCCAGTATTTCCATGGTAGTTCCGACTCGCAGTGTGTGATACAATCAAGCATGAATTAATGCCTGATGGGGGCCTTGGAATTCCTTTTCTTCTTTTACTGCAACTCCCTCACACGAGGCTTATGTGCAGGTGTACATTACACTCGAAGGAGGGGTTAGCAGTAAACAGAGATAGATAATTAAAAGGAGCACTAAAAGATTTTGAAGGGCATTGTAATAGGAGCATCATGTGTTTTTCTCATAGGGAAAAGCACAAGTGACTTACTTAAGTACCAGGAGAATATAGGCAGCGATAAAATGCCTTATAGATATACAACAACAACAAGATAGATAATATTGGAAGGTATCTTTTATTTGTGCAGGGGATGGTTCTCCCTGCACAAGGGGCCTCCAGTTGACGTCCCGATCAGAAGGACTGTGCACTTTGTGGCATTCATCCCTGCAATTGATGCCAGAGGTCCCGGGTTCGATCCCCCGCAGCGGCGATCAAATTTCTGTGTCCGAACACGCTCCATTGGCATCATTTGCAGGGATGAATGTCACAAAGTGAAACATCCTTCGGATCGGGACTTTAACTGGAGGCCCCCCTGTGCAGGGAGAACCATCCCCTGTGCAGGTTAAAGAACCCCACCGTAATTACATGGTTACTGTGTAGGCTTTCATCCTGCAAAACCTTTAGTGTATGTAATGTACACCTGCGAGTAATGGCGAAATGTGACCGATCACATTATCAGTAGAAAGAAAGAAAGTGTAGCAGTTCGGACACCACGATATTCTTACGTTCTTACGTACAGCAGTCTCATTATCTGGATGAAGAAGAGAGCAGTTAGAGCCTGACTTGGGACCAACGGCGATAGATCAGGACACATCCATGAAAGACACTAGTCGCATGCCATTTGTAAACATTGTCAGTTAAAGAAGTGTTTCTTTGACATGCTTCTTGTGTAAAGTAGAAGTAAAACAAAGATCAGGAATTGATACAATTAACTTACTCCACCCACAAAAGACACCAAAGGGAAAGAAACACAAATACCAAGCGACCAGACCATAATGGAAACCTAAACAAAGGAAGGCCATAAGGACCCTTAAGGCAGCTAATTTGATTTGGATCTGTTCATGAACAACCAGATTGAGACGGATGTTCGTACGACCCTGCAGATCCCAGCACATGACTGGCAGATGTAGATGACTTGGTTAACAGACAAATTTACTGTCCATGGGATCTGAACTCGAATATTCATGATAACAGAAAGTAGTGCAGCACTTTGGTGCAGTGGTAGCGCATCGGATTTGTGATCGAGAGGTTGCGGGTTCAAGCCTTACTCTGACGAAAGTGTTGTGCCCTTCAGCAAGGCACTTCATCCACATTGCTTAAAAAAATAAAAAATAAGTACTGGTTTCCACCCAGGAAATCCTGCTCATAATGCTCAGATGTGAGCGAGTAGCAGTATAAATAGGAGAAAAGAAAGAAAAAAAAGTATTTGCGATTCAGATGAAGAGAAAAGATGGGAAAATGGTGACAATATTTTTGACTATTTGAAAAATATTTTATGGATAACCGTGAAATGCCATGTTGTGATTGTTCCAACAAGCACCCACAACTTTCCTTTTTAGCTCTACTGTCATATATTGACAAGGTGAGCTGTTGTGATCACTTTTCGTCTGTTGTCCATGTGTGCGTCCGTAAACAATTCTTCAAACAACATCTCCTAAATCACTGATCAGATTTTGACCAAACTTCACAGGAATGATTCTTATCTGGACCCCTTTCAAAGTTGTTCAAATGGTTCCGCTCCGTTGCAGATCTAGGTCACAACAGCCAAATATAGATTTTTTTTTCACGGAAAACTTGAAAAATCTTCTCTGAAACCACAAGGCCCAGGCCTTCGATATTTGGTATGAAGCTTCATCTAGTTGACCTCTACCAAGATTGTTCAAATTATAGCCTCCGCCCCAGGGGCCTTTGGTTTTACATTGGCTTATATTGGGAAAATCTTTAAATATCTTCTTCTCTGAAAATGCAAGATATTTGGTGTGAAGCTTCAACTAGTGGACTTCTATCAAGATTGTTCTATTTATAGCACTAGGACCAAAAATACCCCCGCCCCGGGGCCCTTTGGTTTTTTCATACGCTTATATAGGGAAAATATTTATAAAATCTTCTGCTCTGAAACCACAAGGCCCCCGTCTTTGCTATTTGGTATGAAGCTTCATCTACTGGACCTCTACCAAGACTTCAAATTATATCCCCAGAGCCCTTTGGTTTTACATAGATTTATAGGGAAAATTTTTAAAAATCTTCTTCTCTGAAACCGCAAGGCCCAGTTCTTTGATATTTGGTGTGAAGCTTCATTTAGTGAACCTCTATCAAGATTTTTCAAATTATAGACCTAGTGCAATAAATGCCCCTGCCCTGGGGGCCTTTGGTTTTACAAAGGCTTATATAGGGAAAATCTTTAAAAATCTTCTCGGAAACCGCATGGCACAGGTCTTTGATATTTGGTATGAAGCTTCATCTAATGGAGGGCTACCAAGATTGTTAAAATTATACCCATGGGGCCAAAAATGCCCCCGCCCAAGGGGCCTTTGGTTTTGCATAGGCTTATATAGGGAAAATCTTTACAAATTTTCTTCTCTGAAACCGCAAGACCCAGGTCTTTGGTATTTAGCGAGAAGCTTCAGCTAGTGAACCTCTATCAACAGTATTCAAATTATAGCCCTAGGGCCAAAAATGCCCCCACCCCGGGGCCCTTTGGTTTTATAGGCATATATAGAGAAAATATTTAAAAATCTACATCTCTGAAACCATAAGGCCCGGGTCTTTGATATTTGGTATGAAGCTTCATCTACTGAACCCCTCCCAATATTGTTCTAATTATAGCCCTAGGGCCAAAAATGCCCCCGCCCTCGGGCCCTTTGGTTTTACATAGACTTCTATAGGGAAAATCTTTAAAAATCTTCTTCTCATTAACATTATAGGGAAAAATTTTCAGGGAATAGAAATCCCTGTATAACAGGGAAAATGTTTAAAAATCTTCTTCTCCGAATCCGAGATTGTTCAAATCATAGCCCTTGGGCCAAAAATGCCTCCGCCCCGTGCCTTTCGGTTTTTACATTGACTTATATATCGGGAACTTTAAGAAAATCTTCCATTCTGAAACCGCAAGGCCCAGGTCTTTGATATTTGGTGGTCTATCAAAATCAAGTGGACCTCTATCAAAAGTGTTCAAATTATTGCCGTAGGAAATAGAAGTCAAGGCAATGAAAACATTTGAAATCTTCTTGTCTGAAAGGAGAAGGCCAAGGTCTTTGAAAATTGACATGAAGCTTCGTCTTGATGATTTCACCAAGATTGTTCACATTCTCAGTGGGAATTATTTCTCTGTGAGAAATATCGTTTTTCTTTTTCATAGAAAATCCTGTATTTACTTGGTAAAACTTTAATATACATATTTATTTCAAAATTTCTATGACATATACATACATATATTTATTTCAAAATTTCTATGACATATACATACAATAATAAGTCATAGGAACGAAAGCTTAATACAGTGTTGATGGGGACATTAACACATTGTATGCTAGTAGACTTTTCCACTGCCATACGTTGGACAAGTCCATTTGTCATATAAGGGGGTCAAGCCTATTTTTTTTTTTTCGGGAGCCAACAACAGATTTTTTTTTTAAATAGAAACTTAAAAAATATTCACCTCTGAAACCAGGCCTTCAATATTTGGTGCGTAGCTTCATTTAGTGGACCTCTGCCAAGATTGTTCAAATTCTAGTCCTGGGACCAAAATGCCCCTGCCCCGGAGCCCTTTCGTTTTACATAGACTTACGCAGGGAAAAGCTTTAAAAATCTTCTTGTCTGAAACCTGAAGGCTCAGGTATTTGATATTTGGTATGAAGCTTCTTCTTGTAGACCACTATCAAGATTGTTGGGGCCCCTGGGTTTTACATTGACTTATATAGGAAAAATCTAAAAAAGAAACCTTCTCCTCTGAAAGCGCAAGGCCCAGGTCTTTGAAATTTTGGGTTTAGCTTCATCTATTGGACCTCTACCAAGATTGTTCAAATTATGTCCCTGAGGCCAAATAATCCCCCACCACATTGAACTTCATCTGCTAATCGGCCTCCCACTGTGCAAGTTGGGTCATCTTGTAAAATAAGACATTCAGACGGAGAATATATACAGGACACATTATCAGCAAACAAACTGACTGATGACCTGATATTATCAGTCAGATCATTGATGAAAACTAAGAAGACCGGTCCAAGGACTGAACCTTTGGGGGGGGGGGGCGGGCTCCAGATAAAACAGGGACTTGATCAGATGCTTGGCCATCAAGTACAACTTCTTGAGAGCCCATAGAGAGCCATGAGCTTATCCACCTATGTGTGGATCTGCTTATCCCATAGTAGTCAAGTTTATTTAACAGTCCTCTGTGAGCTAGGTTCCTTCAATTTTGTCAAAGGCCTTCGCGAAGTCTATGATGATCAAGTCTGTCTGTTTGTGGCCACGATTTATGTCCCCATCCAGATTGCCCACAATGTCATGGTAAAATTGAACAAGTGGCATTTCGCAAGACCTTTGACTTCGGAAACCATGTTCACTGGTGAAGGATTGTCTATGGACGTGTCACCAGTAAACAATTCTGATTCTGACAGCAATAATGCTCACAAAGGCTATACAGTCAGCAGTCAACAAGAATGCTCTCAAGTAAAGCTATACAGAACCAAAAATGTTGTCTATTTCAACAAGGGACGTAAGTTAACCCTTATCTTGCTGAATATTCATTTAAGCCACACCCATTTCTGTCTATCAACCAATCAAATTACTTGATGTAATTTATTGCTACAAATTCATAAACTGAATGCCAAACAGTGTAGATCCTGATCAGGTTCAGAAGCCACCTGATCTGGATCTATGCTGTTTGAAAATATAGGGGTTGTCGTGAACAGCAAGATAAGGGTTAAAGCATATTGGTAAAGTGGCTTGCAATTATTCACTCGGACTTCAAGTTCAGGTAGGTTAAAACACTATCATCTTTGCTTTTAAACATTAACTGACCGGTAATGTTCATGTCCGTATCTAGGCTGTGCCTAAGTTCATATTACCGCAATTCATATATCAAGAGGTTTTGCAGTAATTTAGCAAATTTAAGCAGAAAAGACAGCAGACAGTATGGCATATTAATCGACATTCAGTGCCGTGGCGCGCACACGTAGTATAACGTGACGTCAACGAGTGCAAAGTTTCTGACGTCACCACGACACAAAGACGTAGGAAACAACATGGACGCTCGCATAAAAGTTTCTCAGCACTTTACATTCTGTATGAAAACGTGCAAATAAGTAGTTTATTTCAGCTTTAGAAATTGCGTTCGAGGTTGAGACTCAACTGCAGTAGCAGTGCGCAGTTATTCCAACGGGCCATTCAAACCAGGAAAGGCCGAGAAGGTAAGAATTTAGCTGAAATTTCTGAAAATCTGTTCAAATAAATATTGTAAAGATTTTTACTTGCTGTTTCGTTGTTTTTCCATGTATAAAAGGTTGCATGTTATCGTTTACACTTGTAAATTCGTGACCTGAAAAGTAGGTCCGGTCTATTATCGGTCACTAGACGTACATGTATTATAGGTCAGTAGAAGGTATTATAGGTCACTACCGATTATAGCGTGCAGATATTCGACCCCCTTTATTAGGTTACTAGAATGCCTGATTGCGGTATAAAATATTATTTGAAGTGAATGGCTACACTTCGAAAATTTTCCAGCAATATTTACTCGGAAAACAAATTTTGTGAATGAAATTTGCTTCCCCGGGAGGTCAATATCTTCTGAGAAGGATAAACCCTTCACTATGGAAATTGAAACGGTAGACATGGTAGAGTCTACTTTAAAAAAGAAATAGATTGTATTTAGCTTTTTGAGATGAATGCCAAAAATATTTCATCGAGTGTGTTGAAAATATCAGAATTTTCACGAAGTTCAACATACAAAATGAAATATTTTTGATATTTATTGGAAAAAAAGTAAATTTTCTTTTTATTTTAAAATATTTTTGGACCCTTACTATAAATGATCAATCGGATCTTACATCACAATTTTTGACTTGGCTAAGGCGTCACAACTCTCAGTTTCAAAACTTAAACAGATCGCCATTTTGAATACAGCATTTTTACAGTACAAAGAGTGCTTTTCAAGGTATTTTACAGAATTATTTTATAGATAACATATATGAATTTTGGCGAGAAAAGTAGTCCGTGCTGCTACTGTGAAAAAACACGGTCATGTTATTTTTCACTCTGTGAAAATATCACATTTATTTGTTTCAGATATGCATTGATTTCACTGCTATGTATAAAATAAAATCAACGAATAATATATATTTTAGAACAGAGTTTGCTTATAAAGGCAGTGAAATATTTTTTAAATGTTTTAGAGATACCTCTTTAAAATCTTTGAATGCGCCATACCGATGGGCTTCGTCTTAACCTTTGTGGCGGTCAAGAAAGTATGGTGGCTGATATGAAGCTTAGTTGACTGCAATCAGTCCCGGTTATGGGCCGTGATATGTATTTATAATGACCAAAGTTTATCTTTGATGAAAGAATTTATTACTTTTTCATATTTTCTTGTCATTTACAGTTTTCTTCTTATATCCGATTATTAACAGGTGGGGTGTTCATTTCATAAAATACGTTAACCCATATGTCAAACTTGAAGGCCTTGAACAGGTCCATTTTGAATGTTAGGGGTGTCTTGTTTAATGTCTTCATTGTAAGTCAAACCAAATTCCAATATTTTCAGCAAACAGTGGAGACACTGATCAGACGCCGCATTCCGCGGCGTCTGATCAGTGTCTACACTGTTTACAGTGGGATGCTAGGCATTTATGAGTTAAGTGATAAGAAATTGCAATTTGCACCACGTGCCATGCCATAACTATTTTATTGCACCATTTTGAGTTATTATGGATAATTTTGAATATATTGACATACAGCATATCTTTTTCAGTGGGATTGGTGGGCCAACCGCATGCAAACGTAAATGCATTATTTTTGTCGACGGCGCGTGGTGCATTATAATTCATTCTATCGTGTTTGTGTGTGTGTTTGTGTGGCGGGGTGGGTGGGGCTTAATGCAGGAAACGGAAGTAAGACGCAGGATATGACGTAAAGAATAGTTGAAAACGTACAATGTCCAGGTGTAATTTATATTTTCTTGTCCTTTGGGGTCATTGTTGAATTTTGTAAATATTTGAGGGCCACTGATGAGGCCTTATTGTCCGAAACTAGCTAGTCTGGCACAGAAAACATGTACACTCCATATTTTCCAGTTCTGTGGTGTTTTCTTTGCTTCCAAACGATAACCCTTTCTAGAACATATTTGACACTTTGAACAGAGACCTGTGTATTGGTTTTAAAATAAACGAGAACGCTTTGAACACATTTGTTTAGATCACAAAAAATTAGAAGTAGGCAAACTGACGAGCATAAAAAGCAAAAAGGTACATATGATTCATGATAAAGACTTGTTAAAAAGTCTTTACAATAAAATGCACCGCCCCCCCCCCCCCCCCCTCCGCCCCTCGCCCAGCGGGGCTTGAAATAGATGGCATGCATGATGCTTCCACGCAGAGCTGAAACCGACCGCACACGAGTACTAGTAAACCGCTTAGAGGATGGCAAAGCGGTGCGAGTCGGACCGTCTGTGGGGCGACAGGGCTTGAGATGTCATTTCATCTCAATGCCGGGTAAAAGTCTCACAAAATTGGAAGCAACGTCTCCAAAATGACCTATACAGTGTTGACGGGGACGTTAAACTCAAATCAAACAAACAAACAAAACTGTACATGTAAAATCGCTGAACATGCAGCAAATTAAATATTTAAAAGTCTTAATGCGCTAGACAGAACACAAACAACAGGCATTTCATTTTAAATTAATATTTTTTGCTTGTGTCTCGCATTAAATATCAAACCATAGTTAAAATTCGTAATTTTGCAGTGGCAAATATTAATTTGACACCCAAGTGTGATATTAATAAAATCTTCAATGCTTTCAGTTTTCTATCTGACTTGACTTTCACTTTCATCCGTAATTTGTAATTCTTACGGTTTCTAATCTTTACTGTGATCAAATGCTACCATCTTCTAGAATCAGTGGTGGACCCGTCAAGCGATTTTGGAACTTATCGCCTATGCGAGCAGCGAAGGTTCAGGCGAGCCTGCGCATCCGCGCAGCCTCGCCAGAACCTTCGCTGCTCGCTCATACAAGCAGTGAATAAAGAGGAACCTTCAGACAGAAAGCCATATCCCTGGCCCCTCTGAATGGCTGGGCATGCGGAGTTAAAATTTGTCATGACGGAATGCTCGAAGACACAAATTCGCTTTGCGGGGCTCAATTGTGAACCGAGGTGTCTTTGCAAACCGAGAAAGAATAACAGCGTCATTGTGTGCAATGGCTTTTATTATTTTTTGTGTCGATTTCATTTCATACGCAGCTGCAGTTAATCACAAAAACACCCCTATATTATTATGACCCCCTTGAACCCCACTTTTATAAAGTAAAATAGATGAGATTTTGTTTGTTTGATTTGAGGTTTAACGTCCCCGTCAACACTGTAGAGTTTATTAGCATGGACGGTCCGCCTCGCACCGCGGTTCCTGGACAGGCTTAGATCCTCTAAGCGGTTTACCAGTACTAGTGTGCGGGCCGGATTCAGCTCTGCGTGGAAGCATCGTGCAGCCGATATATTTTTTCAAGCCCCTATGGGCGGGTGCGGTAAAATAGAAGAGAAGGCAATGATCAGGAATGGATACAATTAACCCACAGCTCCCATCAGAGACACCAAAGGGAAAGAAGCACAAACATGAAACAACTAGACCCTAATGGAAACATCAATAACGGAAAGCCAAAAGGACAGTTGCTTGCCCCCGAAATGGCCAATTGGCTATCCAAAACAAAATAATATAAGCGATACACACACTCAAAGACAAACAATAACAAATATAAACCGCGACAGACGAACCGCCTTGGAACCGTCAGTGAAACTTTACTATCATCGCCTTACTTCCGTCGCGATTTAGACACATGATTTGTTGAGTCCGCTTGAAGGCCTCCTAAACTGGGTTTTACAGGGGTTAACCTTATTTTTCTAGTTTCTGCTCTGAAATATAGATTGTGGGTACTGGTTGGAACCGCCTCGATGAGGCGGTTCTTACGAGTACCCACAATCTATATGTTGAGCAGAAGAAAAATATCACAATTTTTCATCTTAAATTTTACATTTTTCGGCGGAAAAACACAATGTATTTGTATAGGCGTGTTTTTGTAATGTATGCTTGGCATCAAGTTAACAAGTTTATGTAATGAATACCCCTCTGAATGTTCTGAAAAAAAATTCTTGGAAGCAAGGACTACAACCATTTGCTGCATGTTCACTGAGTGAATTTACATGTACGAGTATATGTGCATTTCATTCACGAGACTTTTTAACAAGTCTTTATCATGAATCATATAATCATATGCAGCGTTTTGCTTATTAATGCTCGTATGTTTGCCTACTTCCATTTTTGTGGTAATTCAGACTAGATCTAGCTAGTTTCGGCCAATTAGGCCTCATCAGTGACCCTCGTATATTTGCCCAACTTTATATAGAGAACATATAGAGAATAGTGGGGTTTACATGATAGCGTGTGAGTACTAGTCAGAACCGCCTCATTGAGGAGTGTGGGTATTCATACTTTTCCTGAACAGGCTTATAAGTAAGCGGTTAACCAGTACAGTGCACATTCTTTTCGCCAGAAACTGACAACTGCCCTTCTTGAATCAGCGGAAGGGAGGGAATGACCGTAGAAAAGATTTGACGACCAATCTTCACGAAAGAATGCTGCCACAATCTATATTTTAGAGCAGAAAAAGGAAAAAAGGGTTTACCCATGTAAACCCCATTTGTACTATTAAAAAGTGGGGTTCGAGGGGTCAAAATTATATAGGCGTGTTTTCGTGAAGGAACCAATGAACTAGGTAAACGAGCTGTCAATGTTCTCACTGTTTGTTACACTGCAAAGAAATTTCCATGATTTTGATTGGATATATTTTCCATATACCCCATTAGCAAAAATACCCACTCGCGTCACTGGCACTTGATCGAACGGAAGCTATCAATATGATTTGTTTTTCGATGTTTTCATACATTTTGATGTTTATTGATATACAGGTGATTATCCAAGGTTTGAGATTCGCAATTCAGCGAAGCAAGCGCGAGACGCTGGCACTTGAATCCACCATCTTGGATTTACTGCAGTTGATAAGAAATATAAGCAAAATACTTTCATTCATCAGCAATAAATACACAAAGCAAAATGTTTGGTTGTTTTGCATTCATTGGGTATTTAATTTCAACGTTTTCCGTTACAAAACTCTCATTTTAAGCATCCGTGATCAACGTAGTCCATGCAAATGGACACGTCTGATGTTTGATGACGTCACACATGTAAAAATGTACATCTGACGACGCTCGCCGCCAAAAAAAAAAAAAAAAAAATCCTTTGGAAAACATTGCAACAATGTACAAAATATCGCTTTAACCCTTCTCTTGCTGAATATTCATTTTAGCCACACCCATCTCTGACTTTGAACCAATCAGAGTACTTGATGTAATTTATTCCTACAAAGCTATAAACTTAATGTCAAACAGTGTAGATCCTGATCAGATGGCAGAAGCCATCTACACTGTTTCCAAAGATAGGGGTTGTCGTGAACAGCATGATAAGAGTTAAAGCTTTCCAGTATAACAAATTGCGTTGTTTTGATTGCTGAAGAGGCTCATGGCACCACATTCCCTCTGCCATCGCTCTCAGGTGGGGAATGCGATTTCATGTTCCCCGTCAATATTCAAAATAACTCATAATATCCTTGTGAATACTTATTTCCTTGCTTAAAAGTTTGCCTTACAAGGCTGTTCAATGGCCTTAATATCACGCTGTGTGTAGTTAAATTCGGCTATTAGTTAAATAATTAAACTATAGCTAAATCCTTTTATTTCTTCTTTGATCGGTAACAAGCAAAACAAGAACAAACGAGAAAGTACAGGGAAACGCCGCTATTAAGACCACCTAAAACTATGACTAATTCTGCTTTAACTCTTATCCTGCTATTCACGACAACCCTTTTCTTTGCAAACAGTGTAGATCTAGATCAGTTGGGTTCTGATCTGATCAGGATCTACGCTGTTTGACATTCAATTTATGAATTTGTAGGAATAAATTACATCATGTAATCTGACTGGTTCAAAGTCAGAAATGGATGTGGCTTAACTGAATATTCAGCAAGAGAAGGGTTAAAAAGCTTATTTTGGAGAGTACAGTTATTCCTTCTTCGTATGTTAGGCACACAGTGTCCTCTTGTCAGAGACCACCTTTGGGACTGTTCAAAAGTGGTCTTAAAGACTTTTGATCAGTCCCAAAGGTTGTCTTATTAGAGGAATTTTACTGTACATCTACTTTCTTCTTCCACTACCTTTTCATGTTTCCTACTTAAACTTGAAGTTCACAACTTAATTGCAATCAAATTGGTCAGGACACCTCATTAAAATATCAAAAACTGTTATCGGGCAAACCGTAGCATTTGAATTTGATCGAGATAATGTGATTTTATGGCCAAACGGACGATCACAATGAAACAAGAAATGCCCATTCTAATTCGTCCATCTATGGACTTTGTAAAGCCTCTACTTGAGTAGGAGAGCTTTGGATCCCCTTTGATCTTAAAAACATAGTTATGTACAAGATATAAACTTAGATCCTGAATGGAAGCCCTTGTGAATAAGCCTGCTGATGCCTATCACAATAACGACACCGAGAAGCCCACATTATATAGCCCTAACATTAATGGACACCCGTGTTTAACCCGATTTTATATTTGGAAATGTTGTGTTTCAATTGGTGTGCATTTGTTTCTGAGATTCGTTAGAACATCTAAACCAATTTTTGACTTTTGGCTTAATATAGGACTTTGACTGCATTTGACATAATAACCATGGTGTGCCTCCTCACTTCAACTTGGTGATTTACTTCCAGTGGCTGAAACTTGTTTTGTTTGTAATGTCCTAATCAACATTATGTAGGTCATTTTGGAGGTGTTGCTTCCAACTCTGTGAGACATTAATTCGACATTGAGATGAAATGACATCTCAAGCCCTGCCACCAATTGGAACCGATAGGTTTATATGCATGGGCGGTCCGACTCGCACCACTTTGCCTTAGACCGTCTAAACAGTTTACTTATGTGCGGTCGGTTTGAGCTCGCCGTAGAAGTACCATGCAGTACAATTTATTTCTTGTAATGGGACTTTTACCTGGCATTTATCCGCCCCCGCCCACCGGGGCTTGAAGAAATGGATGGGCTGCATGATGCTTCCACGCAGTGCTGAAACCGACCGCACACGAGTACTGGTAAACCGCTTAAAGCGGTGCGAGTCGGCCTGTCCATGCTTATAAACCCTATTGGTTTCAATGTGCGACAGGGCTTGGGAAGTCATTTCATCTCAATGCCGGGTAAAAGTCCCACGAATTGGAAGCAACGTCTCCAAAATGACATATACAGTGTTGATGGGGACTTTAACCCTCAAATCAATCAAACAAAACCTGACACTGAGATGAAATGACATCTCAAGCTCTGCCGCCCAATGAAACCAAATATGTTTTTAGTGATTTAAAGTTCGACTCTACTGTCCAATGTACTCTTTTTGTACCAAATGGAATCCCTACATATATAAGGAGCTCATTGGCAGGAGTTCATTTCAAAATTTAGGGGTGCCAGGTTGTGTTTTCTGGAAAAAGGCTTATTTGATTGTTTGTTTGATTTGAGGTTTAACGTCCCCGTCAACACTGTAAAGGTCATTTTGGAGACGTTGCTTCCAATTTTGTGGGACTTTTACCCGACATTGAGATGAAATGACATCTCAAGCCCTGTCGCCCAATGAAACCAATAGGGTTTATTAGCATGGACGGTCCGCCTCGCATCGCGGTTCCTGGACAGGCTTAGATCCTCTAAGCGGTTTACCAGTACTAGTGTGCGGACCGGATTCAGCTCTGCATGGAAGGAAAAAGGCTTACTAGTTTTGCAAACCGTGTAGGTCCTGATCAGATGCAGCATTCTGCGCGGTCTGATCTGGACCTGCACTGTAAGTCAATTACCAGTCTGGTGTTTCTGGTACGAAATCGGTCAACATACAGGTACAGCAAAATTCCTATATTAAGACCATGTTTGGGACTGTTCAAAGGTGGTCTTAAAGACCACTTTGGAACAGTTCCAAAGGTGGTCCCTGACCAGAGGACATTTCAGGCAGAAAACACACAAAAAATTTAAGTGTGCCCTTGAAAATAAGCTTTTAATAGCAGAATTAGTCCAAATTTTAGGTGGTCTTAATAGTGGAATTTCATTGTACATGTACAGAATAGGAACGACCAATAAAAATAAGGTTAGTTTATACTAATTTATTTTAGTTCGATTGCGATGAAAGCTTCAAGCTTATTGAATCGCTCTCGAACACTTTCACGCGCGCGCGAGAGAGAGGCAGTGGCTTTTACACCACTGCTACCCATTTACACCTGGGTGGAGTGGGGCAGTGCCATTACGTGTCTTACCCAAGGACACAGCTCGATACCGGTGGCCGGATTCGAACGCACAACCTCTCGATCATAAGTCGAACTCGCTAACCACTGCGCTATCGAGGCTGACAAATAAGTTTGGCGGTGGAGGAAAGATTTCAACCCTCATTTATTTTATTTACGGTTCCGCATTTCAGCACAAAATAATCTTGATCAAAAACTGTTCCTTTTTTCATACGAACGATAATGAACATTGCAAAACACTTTACTACCTGTCAATCATATACTGAAATATATATGGTATCAAAGAAAGCAATCTTTGACATAATATCAGATTCCTATTATTGTCAACTTATGATTTGTATCGATACGTGCTCGCACGCAATACCACACACAGTTTCGCTGTTTACTTTTTAAGTAACACCTCGTGTCAGGCTGTTCGTATCTGAGTGTCAAGTTCGTATCTGTAAAAATGATCCTAAAATCACAGGTATCATAAAAATTTTTCTGGCCTCGGTGTGTCTTCGACTGAAAATGCGATAGACAGTCATTATACAACATTCTGAATGTTTGCTGGATCGATCAGAATATGTTTTCATCATTTATCATATGACGTCGCGTCTGAGAATGTGATAACGCCATGTAATAAATGCGATAATCCACTAGTGGATTAAATATGCAAATTAGTTAGATACGCTCCCTCCGTAACGTTACATGTACGACGTCCTTAACGTTTTTAATCGGATATTTGTTTTGAGAAAAATAGTTTAAAGGTTTTTACCATATATGTGTATGGCGGCCATATTGATCATGTGATCAAGTCGACATGAACAAACTTTCGCCCCCCCCCCCCCACCTCCCCCACCTTCCCATAGAGGCTTTTCGTATAATTTGGTTTCGATTAACACAGCAGTTTAAGTGAAGAAGTTGACAAAAATATTACTGATCCTTCAGACAAAGAACGGCAAATGACTCGACTTTTGGAGTTGATAAACTTCCATTTACAGTTCTGATGCCACAAGCTACAATGCACTCAGAAAAATCAACGGTTTGCCTTTTTCCATACAAATGTCTAAGTGACCATATTTGACCTTGACGTAAAATAAGTCAAGGTCAACCAAAGGTTATCGTTTGAACAAACTTGGTAGAATCCGAGTCACTAATGCTGCATACCAAGTTTCAAGGTCATCGGTCATTCGGTTCTTAAGAAGAAGATTTTTAAAGATGTTTACCATGTATGGGCCTGGCGGCCATATTGGTCATGTGACCCAGTCCGCACGAACAAACTTTCGTTCCCCGTTGCAATATAGGCTTCACATATAATTTGGTTTCAATTTGCCAAGTAGTTTCAGAGGAGATGTCGTTTGAAAATGTTGACGACGCAGACACGACGGACGACCGACCACTGCCAATATTATTAGTTGCCCCTGGTGAGCTAAAAATCAACTTCTTAGTTTCGGTGCATAATGTTTTACAAATATTTATTTGCCAAACATCCTAAAGTGTCTCCGTTTTCGCTAGATATTGTGCATCAAATCCATTGCTTTGACGTAAAGAAGGATATTGTGTCATATTTTTCTTTCATGTATTTTTTATCAAAAAATTTTCTTTCTTTCTTTCTTTTTTTTATAAATGAGACAGGCGTCGGTTTTGATCTGCATCGTATTATTTGCCTGAGGATGGGACTAATTTGATATATCATATATCTCCCATTAAGGTTAAGTTGTACTTACTTCAAACAGATAGTTTGACTCGGAGGTCACTCATTCATTAATCTTCTATTAACACTCATATTTGAGCCAGCGTACGTCAAAACCTACGATAAGACATGTGCGCCCATCGAAGACTCTGATCAGCCTGCTAAGCCATATAGTCTAACCAGAGACTTCTTTTGCTGCGGGAAGGCGCATTGGGCCCTCAGCTATCCTTAGAGCGCACAACGAAGACTCTGATCAGACTGCGCGGTTGCGCAGGCTGATCTGAGTCTTCGTTTAGCGCACATGTCTTATTGTAGGTTTGGTGATGCGCTGGCTCATTTCATAAAATATAAAAGAAAAAATGCTATCATAAACCAGAAATTTTATGATCATTTGACAAGTGTAAAACATTTATTTTTTTTTCAATATCGTCCTTCCAAATTACTCGTTCGCGTGTCATTTGTCATTTCATATGCGCAGTTTGAGGCGTTAATGGTACGTCATTAAAGCTGCACATGAGGCTGTAGCTATCTCTAAGGTTATTTATTAGCCAACAAATGCCGAAATGACATAACGTGATGGTTACTTGCTGTTTACAACTTTTGTGGGGATTTCGCCCCCGCCCATTGGGGCTTGGAGAAATAGATTCGGCTACACGATGCTTCCACGCAGAGCTGATACCGACCGCACATTAGTACTGGTAATCCGCTTAGAAGGTCTAAGCCTGCCCAGGAAAACTGCTGCGAGTCGGCCCGTCCATGCTTATAAACCCTATTGGTTTCATTGGGCGGCAGGGCTTGAGATGTTATTTCATCTCAATGTCGGGTGAAAGTCCCACAAAATTGGAGTATATTCACACCTACATACAGTGAAATTACGCTATTAAGACCACCTAAAATTAAGACCAATTCTGCTTTAAAAACCTTATTTAGAAGGTTGTGCTTATTCTTTCATTGTATTTTCTGCATACCATGTTCTCTGGCCAGAGACCACCATTGGGACTGTTCAAAAGTGGTCTTAAGACCACTTTTGAACAGTCCCAAAGGTGGTCTTAATATAGGATTTTTTCTGTATTACCATCATCATTAAGAAAACACACCCGTGTGATAAGGTGTCAAAAATGGTTACTTTTCTAATGAAAATTTGTGATATTATCTTTATTTTTACTCTGCACATAGGTTGTGTGTGATCGTAAGAACCGCCTCTGTGAGGCGGTTCTAACGAGTACCCACAGCCTACATGTTAAGAGCGCTGACTCTTGATCATTAGGTCTCTCACCGCTGTGGTTCGATCCTGGCTCGGGTCACATGTGAGACGCCAAGTTCTGCAACGGAAGGTGAGGTGGTTTTCTCCGGGCACTCCGGTTTTTACCCACCTCTGATTAACGATCGGCTCGATATGAGTGAAATAATCTTGAAAGAGCCGTAAAACAACAACAAAAACAAAACAAAAAAAAAAAAAACATGTATGCCTTGGAGCAGAAATAAGCAAAATATATGTCTGCCCATGTGAACCTCAATTTTCTGTCTATAAAGTGGTGGCTTAGAGGGATGTTCATAACATGAACGTGATGACGACGACGAGTCCATGAAATGAACACCGTTTTAAACCCAAAATGATAAAGAGAAAAGTGCGGTTTGTCCTCCCAGACCTACATGTACATGTCTACATGTAGGTTATTGGTACTCATTAGAACCGCCACAATGAGGTGGTTCTAATGCGCACCAGAATCATTGTTTAGCAAGAAAAGATATGACACAAAGGACCATATCAAGTGACTCGATTGTGATTACATTGTACCATTTCGGAAAGGAACAGACAATGATATCTCATTATTACAGCCGTCTAGTTATAATCGTATAAACTAGACGATGACCTTTGCACAAGCCATTGGCTTTTTGTCAAATCCTGGACCATATGTATGTGTCTGTTTTCTTATCCTTGTATGTGAAGCAATCAAAATAAAGTTTAAACCAAACTAGAATTACATGAACACATAACTCGCAGTATCAAATTCCGGTTGTACATTTTCGGTTCTTCTTTGTTGAATTCCATAGTTTGAATGTCTAAATTGATGATCAGCAAAAAGACTGGTCTTCTTAAATTCTTAGCAGCAACATCAAGAACAACACGTTATTATTATTATCATTATTATTATTATTATTATTATTATTATAGTAGTACTGAGTTGTAGTAGTTGTAGTAGTGGGAGTAGTTATTGACATCGTTTTTATTTTTAAAATTATTATTTTCGTTATTATAAGTACAGCATCAGTAGTAGTGGTTTGTTTGTTTGTATTGCGATTTTTATGGTCCCGACAACATTATTAAGGTCATTTTGGAGACGTTGCTTCCAATTTGTGAGAAATGGCATCTGTTGTAAACTTCATTTGAATCAAATATCTAAAAAGATTACAAGAGACATAATAAAAACATATTTTGTGGACAGCTATGAATTTACCTTTGCGACTAAAGTGCTACATCTCTTAAGTTAGCATATTGCATGGCTTCTCTCCAAAGTCAGGGCACAGCAGAATGTACATGCTGGCAAGTTTGAAACACAACTTCTCATACAAAAATGCCAATGGTACTGAGTCCGCACACTTATAATATCCGTCAAATGATCTTTTAATATTGTATCCAAAATAATCAGAACAATTTTTTCACAAATCTGAATCAGAACCAGAATTGTTACTGGTGACACGACAAATGACATTCATACACCAGGACCTGTGACGGGAAGTTAGTCCCTAGCTCTCACCAAAGAGGTAAACTTAGCTACACAATCCTCAGCACCTTCAGCCGTTGAAATAATCCAATCGGGAAAGGCATTCCAGTCTCAAAAGGTTCGAGGGAAGAATGATTCCTTATAAATGTCAGTTCTTGCAGCAAGGTTCTTAAACGCCAATGAATGATGATTTCTACAGTGCCTAGCTGGGGGAACAAGGTCATCTGTTGGGATGCTGGCAGCACCCTTTAGACCTTTGTATAAAAGTATGAGCCTACTGTCTTTTCTCCTTTCCTTGAGAGACTCCCATCTTAATTTACCTAGTATTCCAGTCATGCTTCCAGTTTCAAAGCAGTAATTGCCGGTTACAAATCTAGCAGCTCTATTCTGAACTTTTTCTATTTCTTCATTAAGGAACACTACGCTGGGGTCCCAGATACAACTACCATATTCCAAGATTGGGCGAACAAGTCCTTTATATGATGCCACTTTTACATCATGAGGACACTGATGAAGATTTCGCCTCAGGAAACCAAGCGTTATTGCCTTTGTGTCTATGGAAATGTTTTAATTGCTATCAATCAGAATGTGTCATACAAATACTTTTCTCTTACTCATCTATTTGCCTGCATTTCAAGAACTACTTGTGTAAAGAAATCGTTTAAGAATTGCCGTGTTGAAGTATTAAACAATAGTATTAGTGACATATGAACAGTTTAGGTCAATCAAGAGTTCGAAGAACCAAAAAAAAAAAAAAAAATCACAAATTTTCATGAGGCAAATAAATTTGTTTTGAAGATATGTAAAGGTACACATGGATGTGTTATCGAAATATCAGTGCTGTGTTTCTTTTATACATACCTAAAGAAACTGCAATTTTTATACGTATCTTAAAAGGAAAATAACTATAACCCACACGAGTATGAAATAACATTTCGCAAGGCATTGATAAAAACCGTTTCATACTTATGTAAATTTATTCACTTATGTCAGCCAGCCGAGACATTAACTTTTTCAAGATGATCTGAAAGACAGTGATAAATCTTTAAAAAATTATATCATACGTTGGTTGCATTATGTAATGTTGCAATAAATCTTTAACCCATCCTGTACTGAATGGAATCTTTTGCCTTTAATAAAACAACAGTCCATTTCAAAACAAGGAGCGCAAGGCTGAGTTATCTTTTGACATTTATTTAGAAAACGGCTATACCATGATTGGCAAACAAAGATGGCTGCCTGGGAGGGTCAGTTGTTAAAAACTAACGACCTTGTTAGTTAATGTATCGTTAAAACCTTGAATATTTGTTATGGCATATATGCTTATATTTTTGCTGAAAAAAATGTAAGCAGCTTATCACGAAAACACGCCTATATAGTTTAAACCCACTTAAACCACACTGTTATATAGTGAAACTGGGGTTTGCAGGGGTATAAATTATCTTTCTTGTTTCAGCTCAAAATATAGATTGTGGGTACTCGTTAGAACCGCCACGTCGAGGCGAGGCGGTTCTAACGAGTTCCCATAATCTATGTTAAAACATAGATTGTGGGTACTCGTTAGAACCGCCACGTCGAGGCGGTTCTAACGAGTTCCCATAATCTATGTTTGGAGCAGATATAAGAAAAATATCAGAATTTTTCATCTGAAAATTTTCATGGTTTGGTAGCAAAATTCTACCAATATATTTGAATAGGCGTGTTTTCGTAAGTTTTCAGCAAAAGTAATACTATATTAGATGGGCCCCGTCAAGCGATTTTGGTACTTATTGCCTATGCGAGCAGCGACGGTTCAGGCGAGCCTGCGCATCCGCGCAGTCTCGCCAGAACCTTCGCTGCTCGCTCATACAAGCAGTGAATCAAGAGGAACCTTCAGATAGAAAGCCATATCCTTGGCCCCTCTGAATGGCTGGCCATGCGCAGTTAAAATTTGTCATGACGGAATGCTCGAAGACACAAATTCGCTTGGCGGGGCTCAGACATTGTATTTGCTAGAAAAGTTTACAATTTGACCGTTAAGCTGACGATGCTTTAAACTACTGGTCCCCGATTCTTTCCTGTTTTTTTTTTTTTTTTGGCCAATGTCCCGTTTTCGGGTTTCTTGTATAACATGGGTTAAATTACTTGCCTAAAAAGAAATATATTAATATTAATATCAGATTGTATATCATATTTTAAAGTAGAAATATATCGTGTTACTTATATTTAACGACTATTTCATAATAGCTATTTTAGAGACGGAATAGTCACTAAAATCATCTTTATGCTATAGGGCAAAATAAATGTATTTCCTTTACCATGTTTATCACTGTTGTAGGTGTTCAACCCTTTAAAAAGGCCAAATAATGGCGAAGAGCAAACTTGTATGAAAAAGTCACACTGGAAAGGCCACAATCAAAGAACGCAGCCATCTCAAGGCACTGTCTCGCACCAAAAACGTTACAAAAGGACATACAAAAGAAACGAATTCCACTGAGGGGCTTAAATCGATTTTACGTGGCCACAATCCTCGCCCTTACTTCCGTCTTTTAGACCACTTTTGAACAATGCCAAAGGTTGTCTCTGACCAGAGGACACTGTATGCAGAAAACACAAAATCATGAAAACAAGCCTATATCATTTTGACCCCCTTGAACCCCACTTTTATATAGTAAAACCTGGGTTTCCGGGGGTATACCTTATTTTTCTTATTTCTGCTCTAAAATATAGATTGTGGGCACTCGTTAGAACCGCCTCGATGAGGCGGTTCTAACGAGTGCCCACAAACTATATTTTGAGCAGAAATAAGAAAAATGTCACAATTTTTCATCTTAAAATTTTCATTTTTTCGGCGATAAAGATGGCAATGTATTTGTATAGGCGTGTTTGCGTAATGGAAAGAGTAACTGAAACCTACTAAGCAGAATTGGTCTTAATTTTAGGTGGTCTTAGAAGCGGAATTTCACTATATTTCCCAAGTAAATGGTCATGTGCACTTACTTTGTGTTTTGTTTGGTGTCATTTGTTTTTTGCTGTTCTCTGACAGGAATTTGATAAAACGGCCCTTTCTTTTTCAGACAACAATCTTGGCCATTACGAGGATGTTTCACCACAGCACCACGACACGTTATACACTATCTGACTTTCAACTGATCTGGTTGGTTGGTTGGTTGTAGCTAAGCCCCAATCGGCTGTAGTTGGTTATTGTCTCATGGTAGATATAGTATTCTCTCAGTATCTTCTCTTAGTAGAACTATCACTCACGTATTCGCGTTTGGGTGGTGCGCTTAAAAAGTCTTGTTATAAAAATGCAGTTGCTATGAGTTCCTAAACAATCTGTTGATATCATTGACATTACACAGCATCTCATCTATTGGAGTTCAAAATGTCAGAGCAGACTTAACTCATCCACTAGGAAAATATATCCTTCTGTCCACCACATATGTAGTACTTAGCTTCACTTGCCACGGAGAAATTTGATACTCTAAGCAACACAAAATTTGTGAATCACAACTGATGACAGTTACATGTAATTTGGTACTGTAAAATATCGAAGCATTCATTTGCTGAACAGATATGATAGAATATTTCTAGTATATAGAAATCAACTCTTTCGCGTGTGTGTGTGTGTGTGTGGGGGGGGGGGGATATTAATTTTACATATCTACTCAAATTTAATATTTTCGCCAGTGGCCTTCTTCAGAAAAACCGAAATACACAGAAAAATCGTCATCAATTTCAAAGGAAATAAACAACAATAAAAACGAAAACAACGTAAGCAACGTCAAAATCCCGCGCAACGGCGGTAGGAGGAGCAAGGCCGTGACGTGTCATCCGGAAAACCATTACCCGTCGACATGAGCGAACAATACAGCCCAGGCGAGACTGCAGACATGAGCAGGCTCGCCTGGAAATTACTGCTCGCCCAAGCCAACTGCTTACGTTGTTTCCGTTTATTTCCTTTGAAAATGATGGCGACTTCAGAGATGTAATTTTCAGTGTATTTCGTTTTTTTCTGAACCTGGCCACTGGCTTGTATATTAAATTTGAGTGGATATGTACACCAGGGACACGGTTGGCAGGATTTATGTAGGTGACCACATGGCGTTGCTTCATACTAAATATCTCAGATCTGGGCCTTGAGGCTTCAGGGAAGAGAGAAGAAGACTTTTGAAGTTTCTCCCATTATAAGCCCATTGGAGCTAATAAAACCCAGGGCGTAGCCAATTTGGACCCCCAGGGTAATGGTTGCCAAGATTTATGTAGGGGCCAAGTAACGTCGCTTCACACTAAATACCTAAGCTCTGGGCCTGGTCGTTTCAGAAAAGATTTTTGAAGTTATTCACATTATAAAATAGAAGTGAAGGCAATGATCAGGAATCGGTATACAATCAACCCACAGCTCCCATCAGAGACACCAAAGGGAAAGAAAGACAAACATGAAACAAAAGACCCCAAAGGAAACATCAACAGCGGAAAGCTAAAAGGACAGATACCTTCCCACAAAATGGCCAATAGGCTATCCAAAACAAAATAATATAAGCAACACAAACATCCAAAGACAAACCATAACAAAAATAAACCGCGACAGAGGACAGCCTTGGAACGGTCAATGAAACGAATTCTACCGGGGGTGGTGGTGATGGTCGGGGGGGGGGGGGGGGCGTGCTTAAAATCGATTTTACGTGGCCACAATTCTCGCCCTTACTTCCGTCGCGATTTAGACAAATAATTTGTTCATCAGTGCAACATCTCCGTGAACACAAAAAAATCATTGAAATGCTGGAGCAAAAGAAAACCAACAGTTAAACTCAGATGGGCCCGACCAGAGACAGAGCATATGTCTATGGGAGCTAATGAGCCAAAGGAACGTGGCCAAGTTTGGACCCCGGGGGCATGGCTGACAGGATTTATGCAGGTGATCATGCACTTAAGGGGAATGGGCACACCTTCAGGGGAGGTAACTCTTGCAAAAGTGTTTTTGTCTCCCATGTCAATAAGGGACAACTCTTTAAGGAAAGAATTTGCTCCTGAGAGTAGACCCCTTTTCAGTGGGGCAGGGCTTATAGAAAAGCGAACAGGAAGTCCAAAAAGTTGTCTCCCTTTGAAAAATGGCGGAACAATCTGCTAGGTGTTCCCATTCCCCTTAATATCTAAGTTCTGATCCTTCTGGTTTCAGAGAAGAAGATTTTGAAGATTATCCCATTACAAGTCTATGGGAGCTAATGAGGCCTGGGACGTGCCCATTTTGATCCAAGAGGCATGGTTGTCAGGATTTATGTAGGTGACCACTTAAAGTTGCTTCAATCTAAAGGGCCTTGTTTCAGATCTAGAGAAGAATATTTTTTAAGTTTGTTCCATTTTAAGTCTAAGGGAGCAAATAAGCCCCGGGGCGTAGTCAATTTGGACCCCAGGGGTATGGTTGACAGGATTTATCTAGGTGACCACTTGGCATTGTTTTACACTTAATATCTAAACTTTGGGCCATGTGGTTTTAGAGAAGAAGTATGTTTTGCAGTTTTCCCACTGTAAGTCTAGGTACTGAGCCCCGGGGCGTTGCCAGTTTGGACCGCAGGGGAATGAGTGATAGGACTTATGTAGATGTCCATTTAAAGTTGCCTTAAAGCTAAGGGCCTTGTCGTTTCAGAGAAGAAGATTTTTGAAGTTTTTCCCATTATACGTCTATGGCAGCTATTGAGTCCCGGGGCATGACCAATTAGGATGGTTGGCAAGATTTATGTAGGTGACCATTTGACGTTGCATCACACTTTATATCTAAGCTGTGAGCCCAGTGGTTTCAGAGAAGAAAATTTGTGGAGTTTTTGCCCATGGTAAGTCTATTGGAGCTGATAAGCCCCGGGGCGTGGCCAATGTTGACCACAAGGGCATGGTAGGCAGGATTTATGTAAGGGTCCATGGTGTTGCTTCATACTATTTATCTAAGCTCTGGGTCTTCTGGTTTCAGAGGAGAAGATTTTTGGAAGCTTTTCCCATTATAAGTCTATGGGGGCTATATGTTGCCATGGTAACCAGAATTACACTCCGATCAGCCCCAAAATCTTATTCAGCCTTTCCCCTTATCTGATAATGCTTCACTTGAAACTTGATCAAGATTGGTCGTGTGGTATCAGAGATATAATTATTTGTGAATGGACGGCGACGGACAACGGACGACGAACGCCGGAGTATCTCACCTTCGGCTCAGGAGAGCTAATAAATCACGACAGAAGGACCGCATTGGAACGGTCCGTATGGGTGTCAGATTTGTTTTTGATTGTGGTAAGTTTTACAAAATGAATGTTCACAAAGCAAACCATGTCTACACTGTTTGCCATACATGTACAGTACACCCACCGCTAATCTTTTTAAATCCGCGCAATCCCGAGAGCACATTCTTTTGGTCCGCCGCATTTCCACGCATGACCCCTCGCTACATCCTACTGCCAGCCATCGCAATGTCGCGGCGTACACACCGCGGAAACGCCGGGAATCCGCCGCGTTTATCTTATTCACCTATGAAAAAGCTGAAGACAGGTAGCGCGGACAATCACTTTTTACCTTATGAGGCCGCGAAAACACCGCGATTACCCCGCGATCTCCCGATCGGCGCATATCTGTTAGCATAGTGGAACTGCATATGACATAATAATTGTGTCCTAGATTTTAACCCCTTGCCTCACCGCCAGCATTAACCTAGATTTTTTTTGCTATCTCAGAAAACCCTCCCAGGTGCCTAAGTTCTAAATATGAATGATCTTTAATTCTTGACTGTCTGAAAATAATAATAATAATAATAATAATAATAATAATAATAATAATAAAAATAATAAGCAGAAATGCGCATAACCAGAGCTCTACAATAGCTCTTCTTGTACTACATAGAAGTCTCCGTGGTGTAGTGGTTACGCTACTCGCCTTATAAACCAGGGATCGCAGGATCGATCCCGGGCTTCTCCAGACTTTCGGATGAGTCTTTAAAAACCGAGGCCCCGTCTCCCTATGACCTTAGCTGTTGGTGGGACGTAAAACTGAAACACCCACTCTTGTACTACATACAACCGACCGCATATGAGTAATGGTCTACCACTAAGAAGGTCTAAGCTTGCCCAGACAAAGTTGTGCGATTCCAATGTATATATAAACCCTATTGGTTACATTGGTCGGCAGGGATTGAGATGTCATTTCATCTCAGTGTCGGACAAAAGTCCACAAACTGGAAGCAGCGTCTTCAGTGTTGACGGGAACGTTAATCCTAAAATCAAACCAACATACAAGGAGCTAAAATTGTCCTGAACGAGGACTTAGACAGTTCCCTTCAATCTTTCAATTTTTAGCTGTAAACAAACAGTGTAAATCTTGATTATATGCCGCATTCAGATCTGGGTCTACATTGTTTGCCAACTACACGGTTTGCTTAACCCAGCACATGATTCTAGCCCAGATTCTACAGATAGACTGACATCGGCGACAAGAAAAGCCCGGCTAATTTTCTAATTTTACTGGATTTACTACAACATGGATTTAGGTAACAGGAAGTTACTGCGCTTTTCAGTGTTTTGGTCTATTGAAAGCATCGTGTTTATGTGTTTTTCTGTAGCAAATATAAACTTAAAACCCTTTTTGGTTGACGACATCGTGGCCTTATGGATAAGAGCGCTGACACTTAATCATCAGGTCGCTCACCGCTGTGGCTCGATCCTCACTCGGGTCAATTGTGGGGCGCCAAGTTCTGCAAGGGAAGGTCAGGTAGTTTTGCTCAGAGAACACCGGTTTTCTCCCGCCCCTGAATAACGATCGGCTCGAAATGAGTGTAATAATATTGGAAGGATCGTAAAACCAAAACCATTAAAATCTGTTTTCAGATCTTTAAATATCAGTAATTCTTATCATTATAAACCTTTGATACAAGGTCTTTGTTACAATAGCCTCGTCGAGGTTATTTAAGCATGTAACCGTAATACTAGTTTTATGAACAAGTACGAAACTTAAGACATTCATTTTCCTTGTTTCTTGCCCTTAATAGTGAGCTTAAACACAACTCGGGATTGCTCCGGGTACTCGAGTTTTCGACCACATCTGATTACAAATGAATGGCTTGAAGTGGTGGATAAGAACGCTGAATGTTAATCATTACGTCTCCAACAGATGTGTTTGGCTAGGTTCACATGTGAGGCGCCGTTCTGCAACTGAAATCCAGGAGGTTGATCTCCGGGTACTCCGGTTTTCAATTTTCGACCCTAAAAATGGTAAACAAAGTGCAGTGTTTGGAAGCGAACCCTTAGAACAAATGAACGAGAAGTCCTTTTCAAGCCTTTGCTTTTAATTTTTTTTTCAGTTCTTGAAGCAAATGAAAATAACCTTATAACCGTTTATATGTTTTCATTCAAAAAGAGAGAGAGAGAAAAAAGCAGAACGGTTGCTACAGGAATCGAACGCACGACCCTCTGATCCAAATGTCAATTGTGGATTACTGGTCGAACACGTTACCACTGGACCACTGGAAATGTCTTGTGAAAAAGAATGCACATATGAAATATGAAAGTCATATCACTTACCAATCGAAAGTTATGGTCTGTGTTAGTTTTTAACAAGTAGGTCAAATGTCAAAGTCAAGGTCACAGTCAAAAATTATGGTACCACTAGAAAGGTCTTGTGACCAGGAATGCACATGCGAAATATGGAAACCCTACCACTAACCAATCGAAAGTTGTGGCCAATGTTAAAGTTTTAATAGGTAGGTCAAACATCAAGGTCACGGTCACGAGGTCAAACATTATGGTATCACTAGAAAGAGCTTGTGACAAGGAATGCGCATGTAAAATATGAAAGCTTTACCACTTACAATCGAAAGTTATGTCCAATGTTAAAGTTTTTATAAAGGAGGTCAAACGTCAAGGTCAAGGTCACGAGGTCAAAAATTATGGTACCACTAGAAAGGGCTTGTGACAAGGAATGCACATGTGAAATATGAAAGCCCTACCAATCATCAATCGAAAGTTATGACCAATGTTAACGTTTTTAAAAAGGAGGTCAAAAGGAGGTCAAATGTCAAGGTCAAGGTCACGAGGTCAAATTTATGGTATCTCTTGAAAGGTCTTGTGATAAGGAATGCACAGGTGAAATATGAAAGCCTTATCCGTTACCATTCAAAAGTTATGCCCAATGTTAAGGTTTTTGCGGACAGACAGACACAGAAACAGACAAATAGACAAATAGACGGACAGACAGACAGACTAAAAACTATATGCACCCGAATCTTTGATTCCGGGGGCATAAAAATATAAGCGATACACACACTCACAGACAAACCATAACAAAATTAAACCGTGAAAGAAGAAACGCATTCGTACGGTCAGTAAAAGGAAATCCACGGGGGATGGAGGTGGGGCTTAAATCGATTTTAAGCGGCCGCTATCCACCGCGATTTAGACAAATACATGTATTTTGTACAGCCCGCATGAAGGCCTCCTAACTCATCAGTGCAACATCTCCGAGAACACAAAAATCAAACAACCACAGAAATGAAACTCGACAGCAACTCCGCACTTGTATATTGAGTGAAACAATTTTTTACACTTCATTAATAAGAATCAAAAGGGACGCCCTTACTGTCCATTGTCATTCGGCACATTTTTGTCCGAAGTTTAACAATTAACAGTAAGAAGAAGAAAAAAAACAACGTAACCTTTGAAATTACATATAACTACCATAAAACATGAAAGGAATTCTTTGACAGTTCCAGATGATTTCAGGTAATTATAAATTCTACTAACCTGCTTTCTATCATCAATGAAAAACCCATGTAGTACTTTAATTTTCCAGTTGTTAACTTTTATCAGAAACAGCTTTTTGCACATTTCTCACGCTTACCTTGTATGTTACCAGGCGTAAAGAGTAGAGAAAACAGGCACGTACACACATGTAAGGTGAAACTTTTCTTGGTTTTTAGGTTGACAAAGAGTAACTATATTCCTTTGGAAGCAAAGAATACACCACATAACTGGAAAATATGGAGTGCACATGTTTTTTTTTTTTGGTCAGACTAGCTAGTTTCGGCCAATTAGGCCTCATCAGTGACTCTCAAATATTTTCAAAATTAAACAATGGAATCAAGGATCCCAAAAGGACAAGAAAGTATAAACTACACTATGATGTAGGGCAGGGAGACATTTTATGACCGCCATACATCCCCAGACACCAGCTGTAGTTACGTTAAATATGTTCTAGAAAAGTCGTCCTTTGGAAGCAAAGAATACACCACAGAACTGGAAAAAATGGAGTTCACATGTTTTTTGGGCCAGACTAGCTAGTTTCGACCAATTAGGCCTCATCAATGACCCTCAAATATTTTCAAAATCCAACAATGGAATCAATGATCCCAAAGGACAAAATATATATATACTACACTATGATGTAGGTTTAGATACACAAAACTACGTCACATGTTGAGAAAGAAACTCTCAATGCAATTAAAACTCTAATTAAAATCTAAAGAAAAGTACTTGCTATATTTTACTTTTTGTGTGCTTAATACGTTATATTTTGCGAAAAAAATCTAGCTGAAAATAAATGAATGGGAGTTTACTACTGGCCATTTAATCAGCCCAAGAACGCACATTTTTGTCCTGTTATGGTTACAAATAGTTTGTTCAAATGGCGCAAGGATATTCGACGGACTAATCTAACCAAATTCGTACTTCCGGTACACGAACAAATTGTCAAACACTTCAGAAATTCATTGAAAACATGTACAGTACGCGCTGTACCACAGAGCTTGCTCACGCGCGCCACACGGGGTTTCGCTCCTTGCTGCAGGGAGCTCGCTATAAACTGATGAGATGTGTCAGCCGTCTTTAAGACGGCTTACGTTTTTGACTTGAGCATTAACGGCATTTCATCATAGAATTCAATTTTTGGAAACAAGGTGGTTCAATCGAGTGTGCACTTATTTGAATGTGCTTTAGAATGAGCCGGCTCATGAGGAAAAGGATTTTAGCCCCAGAGCTACTGGCATGTTTAATCATGTGGTCGAGGCCAAAAGGTTTGAACATGTTTTCTTATGTAAAAAAGTATGCTGAATTCAAAAATCGAAGTCTTAAAAAAATCGGACCGTGCGTTACTGCAGTATAGGCATCTGAATACACATGGTGTCCTTATTTTCTAGGAAATTCGTCAAAATGGGGGTACCCGTACTGTAAGTATATTTTCTCGGTCTGTACATATGAAAAGACCCCCACTTTTGTATCATAGTTTGCGTAATAAATAGTGTAAATGATAAAATAACCGTTGCTACATTTTTTTCGCAATATTCTGTAAAATAGTTGCTTCCAACGTACTTTTTTATTAAATGTCCGTCAAATACAATTAAAATTGTAGACATCACTGCATATAAATTGCATTTCTTCAAAGGCACTGTAATTCGAATGTCATATTTTAAAACGAGTCGGTTTTGCCGTTCTGTACCCGCCAACAGTTACGGAAATACTTTCCAGAAAAAGTTGTTTTTCCTTTTGACGCGCCTGCGGCTATTTGTAGCGGTGTATTTATATGACGTTGCTAGCGGAATTGTTTACCGAAAGTCGCGGTAAACTTCAAACTGTCGTTTGTTTCGATCCGCAAAGCTCGCAATACATTGATGTTTAGGAAAGCATTTCTTTTTTGTTTTTGCCATATAATTGATTGATTACAAGCAGTAATTAATAATCTTTTAAAGAGTTTGTTTTGTTATTTCACTTCCGGCATTAAATCCAATACGTTCGAATAGTATCGATTTGTGTTTTTTTTTTTCGACAGATTTGGCATATGACATAGATATTTGTTTGCGATTTAAAGTGAAGTCCTCCCTTCAATTGACCTCATATTATTTCTTTCTTTGTCTGACTTGATTTCTGTGTGCTAAGAATATTAATAGTGTTTTACTGTAAGTTCTTTATCTATCTGTCTTCCCTTTCTGTATGCCTGTGTCTGTCCTGTTTTCTGTCTGTAGAGAAAAAGTGACCAGTTTCCTATCATTTCTATCTGTACAATTTGTTCTGTCTATGTTTGTTGGTCCAAATTTTTTGTCAGAATTAATCAATCGATCAATCACTAAATAATCAATCAATCAATCAATCAGAAGTGTTTAAGGTAGAAGATGGATGCAGCTAAACAAACAGACAACCAATCTCTTAAACTTAAGTGCATAATCCACAGTGATTCCAAAAAGAGTCGAAAAGAGAAGATTGTACCATTTACGGAGTCGACTTGGTTGAAAGTACAAACCGCTTCCACAGCTAGGTCGACCCTGCTGAAATCTTCAAAGTACGACATTATATGTAGGAACTTACCGGGATCTTTCGAGAATGTCCATGGCTATCACCAGTCATGTTATAGTAATTTCACCGCTGTGCCAAAAATTCAAGAGCCTGGTAAGACGAAATCCAGGAGGGACAGTGGTGATAAACTACTACGATCAGATATAGAAAAGCAGACAGCAGGGCCGTCTGGAATCTTTGAGGCTAAATGCATTTTCTGTAATTGCATAAGAAAATACAAAGGCCCGCATCAGAAAATGGAACAGTTAGGTAGTTCAGAAGCTCCGGATGCAGAATCGACCATAAAAGATGCCGCGCGTATTTTGGATGATCAAGAAATGATAACCAAAATCGGAAGCGTTGACTTTGTGGCCAAAGAAGTTAAGTATCATCATACATGCAGGAAGAATTATGTGAACAGAGCTGAAAGAAAGAAACAGAGCATTATAAGTGGAGAAGAGGGCGAAGAGACAGAGTATCGTAAACTGAGAGCGGCACATGACAAATCATTTTGTGACATCTCAGAGTATGTCCAGGAGATAGTTCTTGACAAAGAGCATGCAGAACTATTAACTTCTCTCCATGAGAGATACATGATTTACTTAGCTGAACAAGGCTATAGTGATTCCAATTACAAAGCACAGACTCTTGGTAGCAAGCTTCTGAAACACTTTGAAGGGAAACTTGCGATGGGAAAATCAAACAAGAGACAGGGAAATGTTATATATTCCCGCAACATCGAGAAAACTGAAGCTGTCAAGTATGCGCTAGAACAAGCCTCTAATAAAGACGCAAAAATCGTAGAAGCAGCACTGCATTTGAGGGCTCTGATTCTTGATGCTAGAAATAAATGTGTTGACTTTCCATATCCTGTGACAGCTGATATTCTAGCGAAAGGACAGGCTGAACCACCAGAACTTCTGCTGAAGTTTTTCAAAGTGTTGTACACTGGTTCAATTATTAAGGACCCCACTGATAAAGTACAGCGATGCATAGAAGCAACAGCTGAAGACTGCCTTTTTGTTGGATCAAGGGGTGTTGTCAAGCCATCTAAGCATGTTTGCTTAGGGTTGGGTTTAAAAAGCCTGACTGGCAGCAGAAAGGTGATCGAGAACCTAAACCGATTTGGTCACTGTTTAAGTTATCACACGGTGGAAGCTTTAGAGACTGATTTGGCAATGTCTGTGACGGAAAAGAATTCTGCAACACCTGATGGTCTTGTTGAGCAACCAGGGCTCGGAATGGGCATTGCCTGGGATAATTATGACGAGAATAGTGAAACCTTATCTGGTAGCGGTACTCTTCACGATACGGTTGGTATATGCTATCAAAACATATGTGTGACTAATGCAGAACCAGAAATTAACCAACCGATTCAAGGGCCAGGACCGTCTAGAAAACGGAAAAGAGCCTTTGATTCATCAGTCGAAACTGATCCACAGCCATATCGGAAGAAACCTAAGGTCAAAACCTTTGATTACAAATGTAAGACTTTAGAACCACCAGAACATTTACTTCAGCTAGAAAGGCGAGACCAGACATGGGCTATAATGTGCTCTTTGTTTGATGGAACTCCTATGTGGACAGGATGGAACTCACAGATAACAAATGACCCACTACCAAGACAAACAATTGGGTACATGGAGAATCTAAGTTTGCCACCCACGCGGCTGGATGTGGTAGCTGAGACTTTAAAAATATCACAGCGTGTTGCCAAAGAATGTCAGGAAAACTTCATGATTGTACACTATGATCTTGCCATAGCGAAACCCGCTAAACAAATTCAGCAGAGTGAATCTCCACTGTATGACAATATTTTTGTCTGTTTTGGACCATTTCATATACAGCTGGCATACTTTGGTTCACTCGGATACATAATTGACGAATCTGGAGGGCCTCAAATTTTAGTAGATAGCGAAGTGCTGGCATCTGGTTCTCTTAACGGGTTCATCAGCGGCAAGAATTTCAATCGATGTAAACGGTTACACCCCATGCTAGCTCAGGCATTTAGAGTTTTGCACTTCCGCGCGTTTCTTAAAGAGACAGAAGACATTCCGCAAACGTTGCTCTCTGAACTTCAGGAGCTGTATGAGCATCCGTCTCCTGGTCGAATGCAAATACTAGAGAGAAAAGATGACTTTGTAGCCTTCATGGAGCGATATGAACAGTACACAGACAAGACAAGATCTGGAGAGCATGGTAAGACGGCAGCATTTTGGATGATGTACGTTGACTTAGTAGAGCTTTATCTACTGTTCGCTAGGGCTTGTCACACAAACGATTTAGACCTATTCACATTTTGTCTCAGCAAAATGTGTTCAATATTTTTTGCCACCAACCGTCCTAATTATGCAAGATGGATGACCAAATATCACCTAGATCTTGTCAATATTGATGAGACACACCCAGGTGCAAGAGCCATGTTAGAAGCTGGTGCCCTATCCGTCAGAAGAACAGACAAACCGTTCTCTAGAAGTCCTGTGGATCTGACTTTAGAGCAAACGGTAAATGCTGACGCCGCATCTAGACTTACAGGGATAACATCATTTAGTAGATCTGTAAGCGCTAGGAGAAGGTGGATGGTAACCCGATCTGTTCGAAGTGAACTGGTTGGTCACTTGATGGACAAATCTGGGTTAAAACCAAAAGCTGCGGTGGTACAAGAGCTAAAACCAAGCCGAATTCAGCGAGACAACTCCGACCTTAAGAAGATTATAACTGGAATAGGGGCTACAATGGATCCATTCCTTGTAGATTTCCGGGATGATAAACTCTACTGCATTTCGACTGGCACCGTCATGCCCTCGGATATTGCAGACAGTATTTTAGCCACTGAGTCAAAGGGACAACAATGGTACGAAAAGTTTAAGGCGGGCTGTTTTGCAGACCATGACAGGTTCGAAAAACCTATTCCCAGGAGAAAGATAAAGTCCTTTACTAGCAATGCAGTAACAGTAAAGCTCCAGACTAAGGACAGAAAAATAAAGGAACTCCAGGGCACTAGAGATTTGTTTGGCCGTCTGCTATATTTGTCAACAGTTAAGGATATTGACCTTAAACTGGTTCTAGTATACCCTCTCACACCAGTTCCTATGACCCTTGCCCATGTTGACGGGACTAAAATCACTACAGATAAATCAAAACTGTTTACAAAGCTTGAGGCTAGAATACACTCAGATGCTCCCAGATCTGTCGATGTTTGTATCATGGACGGAATGTTCCTAATACAGTCTCTGGTTGATTTACCCCCGACATTTGGTGGTGTAGCAAAGCTTATAATGTCATGTCTTGCCAGGCTGGCAGACCGTGTTGATTTTGTATGCGATACATACAAGCACCCCTCAATTAAGGACATAACCCGAGAGGACCGAGGTTCAGTAACAGGGGAAATAAAAGTATCTGGTCCAGACCAACGCAGGCCAAAAGATTTTGGTACAGCCTTGAAGGCTGAATCGTTCAAGATTTCGCTGTTGCGATTTCTCGCAGAAGAGTGGTCAAGTGATGAGTATACATCTGTGCTAAAGACATGTGAGCTGTATTTCGGGTTAGATGACAAATGTTACCTTTATAAAGTAGTCGACGGAAAGATGACACGTACTGAGATTGGTGAATTGAATTGTCAACATGAGGAGGCAGATACTCGTATTGTCTGGCACATAAAACATGCATGCTCACACACCGTACTTCCTAATATTGTAGTCCGCTGTGTAGATACTGACGTTCTTGTAATTTTGGTATTCCACATGACAAACATTGAAGGGTTTGTTTGGATGGACGTTGGACATGACAAAAACAACACCCGACGGTACGTTGATATCACTAAGCTATGTGGAGAGCTTGGCAGGAGATTATGCCGTTCTTTGCCCGCGTTGCATGCATTCACCGGGTGTGACTACACAGCTGCCTTTCTTCGTAAAGGAAAAACCCGACCGATGGATATAGCTGAGAAATCCGATCAGTTTCTACAGGCTTTAGATAAACTTGGGGCTAGTGCAGATGTAGATGAGACTACAGAAGATGTTTTGGAGCGTTTTGTCTGTCATTTGTACGGTAAGGCTAACCATACGAAGGTTGATGATGCTCGCTATGCCGTGTTCAGAGATAAGTATGCTCCAAAGGATGACGAACATCCTTTGGCTAAGATAAAAGGAGCAGATGCAAGCCTGCTACCGCCGTCTAAACCTGTTCTACATCAGAAAATACTGCGAACTAATTTTGTTGCGTATGTATGGAAAAATGCTGATAAGTCCGTTCCACAGGAATTGAATCCCACGGAATGTGGCTGGATTTCAAAAGATGGCCGGTACAGAATAAAGTGGTTTGATGGGGAGCAGATACCAGACAATGTTGGAAGGGTCATTGATGAGACTAGTGGAGACGAAGAATCAGATGATGAGTACAGATATTCATTGGTATCTGATGAATCTGATGATGACGATTGCATTGGTGTTTAAATTTTCTGTTTGAAAAGGAAATTTGAATTTGTATTGTAGTCGATTAAATTAATAGTACCACTGTGAAGTGCAAACTTATATGTTGTTCCGTAAAAGTGACCAAGGATATGGTTAAGTTCTTTCTCTATTGCTATAAAGTTGTTGTGTATTGTTGCATAGTGTATTCTTATATTTAATCATCCCGTTTGGGACAGAGTGATCTGATTATTCTGGTTCTCAAACACTTGTAGTGGGTTTTCTTTTCTAAGTTTGGTGCCAAGAGTAGGCCGTGATTTTGAGTGTGGCGCTTCCTACGTGTTTCTTTTTATTGTTTTATTATATCTACGAAAACTATCTGATAATTTGCAACTTGCCCAGTCAAATTGTAGGACACAATACAACAAAATATATTTTATCTATAACAGAAGGTAACTGTAAACAAAATCAGACAAATACAAAAAAAATAACAAAAATAAATACAATAAATTGTATCATTTTGTTTTTATTTTGCCTTAAATCTATTATGTTTTATTTGTACAAGGAATAAGAAAATATGTAATTTAGAGGATAACCAGCTAAATTCGATTCAGGGAATTCAGAACTGGCTTTGTAAAAACTTCTACGAAGAAATAAACATAAACAGTATAATTGGTGAAAAATGTCATTAATTTTCGTGTTTTATTATATAAAATCACATTGTCAGGGCCAGAAACCTCGGACAGTGGCATAATAATGCAGCAAAAGTTATTTGTTCTTATTTTTTCTCTATCAGAAAAAGTTAGATGCAAAATTGAGTATTCAAGTATACGCACAACGCGAGTCATTCTATTTATAGTACGGGTACCCCCATTTTGACGAATTTCCTAGAAAATAAGGACACCATGTGTATTCAGATGCCTATACTGCAGTAACGCACGGTCCGATTTTTTTAAGACTTCGATTTTTGAATTCAGCATACTTTTTTACATAAGAAAACATGTTCAAACCTTTTGGCCTCGACCACATGATTAAACATGCCAGTAGCTCTGGGGCTATTTATCGCATGGGAGAGCAGCAAAGGCTCTGGTCGCCAGAGCCTTTGCTGCTGACAGACATGTAGAAGAGACATTGAGGCTGCTTCATGCAAGATGTCATGTGTGTAGCTTTACTTCGTGTTGCCTATTGCAGATTCTAGAGAGAGAATCCCCATATCTTGACCATCTTCTGGACAGCCCAGAAGTGATCCCATCAGCAGGGTGGCTCGTATTAAGAGCCCCAAACTCGAGGAAAGCCAACTTGGGTCCAACAAACAGCATTCCCTGTAGTGCAGTTGCCCCAATGTTGGATGGTCCAAGCAGCATATATTATACATGGGTGTTTTTTTTTTTTTTTTTTTTTTTTAGTTTTTGTTTTCCTGAGTAACTTTTTGTGCAGTCGATGTTCATCAAGCAATATCAAACCAACAAAGAACAGAAGGGTACATATAGCCAGACACTAGAAATGTGCATGCACCAACTTCTCAAAAACAAATACCCTTAATATGCTAATCACAACAAGTGCTATCTGCTTGCTTATCTGCTGGTTGCTTTTAAAGGCACTGTTGCAAAGTGTGTGGACCCAAATCAGACTGCTATTCCAAGAGCGGTCTGATCAGGGTCCTCAGTGATTGCCTGTATGCAAACATATGTTGAAAAGTTTGCAAGAAAATGCAGCAGACGACATAAACACACGACATTTCGGATGTGTTTTTTTTTCTTGGCAGCTTTAAGGGTTGACAAATTATAAGAAACCGTCTTGGAACAGCCAGCATGGAATCTACTTCGGAGTTTCACCTGTCTGCATGTAACGTGTCTGTCGAAGTATTTAGGGGAATGGGAACACCTGGTAAATTTTTCCGCCTTTTTTCAAAGGGAGATAACTTTCGGGACTTCCTGTTGGCTTTTCTATAAGCGCTTTTCTATCAGTTGACCCCTATTGACATGGGAGACAAAAATACTTTTGCAGGAGTTGCCTCCCCTGAAGGTGAATCTATTCCCCTTAATTATACGAAAACGTATACGGTATAAACGCTTATTTTATATACACTGATTTTATCACGCGCAGATGTGTTTTCAATCATTTGTATCTTGGAGAGATGAAAAGAACAGACAGACACTTGCACCAGACAGCATCACATGGGAACACATACTTGTTGAATGTCTCATATACAACCCCTACTACTAGGCCAAACAGAATTAATTATTCGAGCAAGTGTTTATAAATTACTGGAAAACATCATATATTCCAATATATTTTTGCGATTCTCAGCAGTTATTAATTAATTAATCTGTTTGGCATAGTAGTGATTAATAATAACTAAAATAATTCAGTGGTGAGGCAGTTCCACTATGATATGCTTGCACGGGTCCAAAATGATGGTGAGTTTTCTGATCTATTCCCTGTGAGAAATGGAGTCAAGCAAGGATGTGTACAGTACTAGCCCCAACACTGTCCAGCATGATGCTATCTGCCATGCTCACATGTCCCAGCCAGCAAAGAATGCCGGGCCAACGTCGGGCCGATAGCCGTCGTACCGCTTTCGGCCCGACGTTGGCCCGTGGTTTGTGCTGGCAGGGCAGATGCTTTCTAGGATGCTGCCAATGGTATACGTATTAGGTATCGTTTGATGAGAAACGTATCAACCTTAGAAGGTTGCAAGCCAAATCCAAGGTGCAGACGACGGTGCTAGATGACTACTCTTTGCTGATGGCATGGCAAAAGGTGCTCCAACACAAGAGAAGATGCGAAAAAATATGTAGATCAATTATCTGACTCCTGCGATAGCTATAACGTCACAATCAGCATCGAAAAGACTGACGTAGTCTATTAAACAGCACACGACAAGCCGTACAAGGAACCCACAATCACAGTGAAGGATCACAGAATGCAAGTGGAAGATATATTCACCTACCTTAGGAGCCGTGCATATTGATGACGAAGTCAATGACAGGGTCGCCAAAGCTAGTGCAGCATTCGGCCGACTACGGACAGTGTTTGCGGGATTGAAGTGGAATCAAGATTGACACAAAGCTGGAAGTCTAAAGAGCTGTGGTGCTGCCAACACTGTTATATTCATGGGAAACATGGGCAGTTTTCCAACGGCATGCCATAGGAAGGAACCACTTTCATATAAGCTGTCTTAGAAAACTCTTAAAGATTAAGTGGCAAGACAGGATTCCAGACACAGAAGTCCTGGAAAAAGCAGGGATGAAGAGTGTGCATACTGTTATGAAACTGACACAGTTAAGATGGACGGGTCATGTTATCAGGATGCCTGAGGAACGGTTGCGAAAGAAATTCCTCTATAGAGAATAAGAAACAGGCAAACGCTTCCATGCTGGTCAGAAGAAGCGTTACAAGAACACTCTCAAAGCCTCCCTTAATGACATCACTATACCAACCAGAGTCTTGGGAACATATTGCACAGCACCGAGCAAAGTGGCGAGGCCTCATCAGAAGGGACGCTAGAGAATATGAGGCAAAAAGAATCAGCGAAGTCGAACAGAAAAGTGCACAGCGCAAAGCCAGAGCTAGGGTATCACCAACAGAGCTGGTTTCCTCTAACCTCTGTTGCGCAAGCTGCAACAGACAGTTCGGAGCTAGAATCGGTCTCAAACACATAAACACTAGCATTTCTTGCATGTGACTAAGATTGGTCAGTGTAAGTAATGACAGACGAACTATAAATAAATTTATAAAAGTGCTATTAATTAATTACATGTTATTAATTAATGAATTAATTAGTACAATAAATTAATAAATAACGTTTAATTAATTAATTCCATCTACATCTACTGAAAGTATGCTAGTTCCTGTGCAGCTTATTTGCTTATTGTGCGAATTCACTCGTACACGTTTTGTTTGTATTGGAGTTTAACGGCCCAGTTAACACTATTGTAGGTCATTTTTGAGCCGGTCAGTTTACCTATTCGGCAGGGTTATACGTAAGCTGTTCACTAGTAAAGTGCACATTCTTTCGCAGAAATTCACAACTGCCCTTCTTGAATCAGCGGAAGAGAGAGAATGACCGTGGAAAAGATTTCATGATCAATCTCCACGAAAGAATGTTGCTGCCCGGCAGGTATCGAACTCGCGCCCTCCTGATCACCAGTCAGACGCGCATCCGACTGAGCTACCCAGGCCGGCTCACTCGTACAAGTAGACATCAATATCCCAGTAACCATTCTACATAAATCTACAGCGGGCCGTTAGCGGCCCGTCAGGGTAGCTGACGGGCCGCTAACGGCCCGCTGTAGATTTATGTAGAATGCTAGCAGGGTACCTACCTTCAAGTCCCCTGCTAAGGCGGTAAGGCGTTTTATTTGTTTGTTTTTTCGTGTGTTGTACGGCTTCGTAACTCAGAAATACATTCTACTTCTTTGATCTAACTGCTCTTACGAGTGTGCTCAACACTGACTCCTGCATAATCGTTAACTCTATACTTATTTAATATGGCAAATGCAATTGTCTGCTAAAATGTGAGTTCACAAATGTAAAAGCTTCTCATATTTTTTCAGCATTCAGTAAAATTCCGCTATTAAGAATACCTGAAATTAAGACTAATTCTGCTTTAAAAATGTTCTATAAAAGGGTTATCCTTTGGAAGCAAGGAATACACCACAGAACTGAACAATATGGAGTGTACATGTTTTCTGGGCCAGACTAGCTAGTTTCGGCCAATTAGGCCTCATCAGTGCGCTCAGATACTTTCAAAATTCCACAATGGAATCAATTATCCCAAAGGACAAGAAAATATAATCTACACTATGATGTAGGGCAGGGAGACGTTTTACCGCCGCCACACATTCCCACACACCAGCTGTAGTGAAGTTAAATATGTTCTATAAAAGGGTTATCCTTTGGAAGCAAGGAATACACCACAGAACTGAAAAATATGCAGTGTACATATTTTCTGGGCCAGACTTGCTAGTTTCGGCCAATTAGGCCTCATCAGTGACCCTCAGATACTTTCAAAATTCCACAATGGACTCAATTATCCCAAAGGACAAGAAAATTTAATCGACACTATGATGTAAAAAAAGCTTATTTGGTGGGTTGCAGTTATTTTTCTTTGCGTTTTATGTATGCAGTGTCCTCTGGTCAGAGACCACCTTTGGGACTGTTCAAAAGTGGTCTTAAAGACCACTTTTGAACAGTCCGAAAGGTGGTCTTAATATAAGAATTTTACTCTATATACCAGAGTGTCAGGGCTATCGCTCCTAGATCTTCGGTTTGAACACCTAGATAAGGCACACGATACAAGTGAGATTTTACCAGAAACACAGAAATGGTTCGCCAACTTTTGTGGGAAACCTCTGTGTATCTGTTTTAAATGACATAATTTAAGACCGTCTATGAAATAAACAATCATTCCAACTGATACAAAACAGTAGCAGTATCAACACTAGCATTAATATGCAGTCTGAACGAAAGAATATTGCAGTTCAACCGGTTGGGTCAACAGAACATTTCCAATAATATAATCATAAGGGTTTTATCCGCCCGCAACTCCTGTCAGACAGTTTTCGTCCGCAATATATGTCGCACAAAATCTTATCCGCAAAATCTTATTCACTTTTTTCCTGTAACGCCCGCAGAATAATTTTTATCCATAACTCTTTTTATCCATAACTCCTCTTGCCGAGTTTTCATTCATAACGTGTCTGGTCGCTTCATGTTTGTGTTTCTTTCCCTTTGGTATCTTTGATGGATGGATAAGTTAATTGTACCGATTCCTGATCTTTGTTTTACTTCTACTTTGATTGTGTTTCATCCATATGCTTCTTGAATGTTTTCATCCATAACGCTTCTTACATGGCTTTTATTTGCTACACTTCTAATATAATTTCCATCTGCAACACTATATGGAGAATGGTTTTCATCCCGAAATCTTCTTGTAAATTCTTCAGCTTTACGGTTTCTTGCGTGTTTTTCATCCTTAAGGTTTCACGCATGGTCTCCATCTGAAATACTTCCTATATGGGCCCCGTCAAGCGATTTTGGTACTTATCGCCTATGCGAGCAGCGAATGTTCAGGCGAGCCTGCGCATCCGCGCAGTCTCGCCAGAACCTTCGCTGCTCGCTCATACAAGCAGCGAATCAAGAGGAACCTCAGACAGAAAGCTATATCCCTGGCCCCTCTGAATGGCTGGGGATGCGCAGTTACAATTTGTCATGACGGAATGCTCGAAGACACAAATTCGCTTGGCGGGGCATATTATGATTTTCACCCATAACGCCTCTTGCATGCATTCATATCGCTTCTTTCATGGTTTTCTTTCATGACGCTTCTTGTAAGTTTTTCATCTGTAGCACCTCCTATATGTTTTATCCATATACACTCCTACCAAAATGTGACAAGAGTTTCCTCAATTTGAGTGGCTTTGATCTTACTAGCCTGAAAGATAACAATTTCTATGAAAACAAACAGATCCCAGTAGAAGACTGTAAATCTGATAATATGACAGATAAGAAGATAAAATTCTAGAAAAAGCAGAGTATAATTAGTTTCCCAGGTTGTAGCAGAGTTGAACATTATTTAGTTTCCATTGACCAGCCTGCTCAAAACTTTTTTGTTTTGTTATGGTTTTACGGCCCTTCCAAGATTATTTCACTTATTTTGAGCCAAGCGATAATCAGAGGTAGGCAAAAACCGGAGTACCCGGCGAAAAACCACCTGATCTTCTGTTGTAGAACCTAGCATCTCACACGTGACCCTAGCCAGGCTCGAACCCACAGCCGTGAAAGACCTAATGATAAAGAGTTACTGTGCAGGCTTACTCATGTGTGGTCAGTTTCAGCTCTACGAGGAAACACCATTCAGCTCAAGATATTTTTCCAAGCCCCGATAGGCGGATTGGTTTTTGGTTTGATATTGTGTATGATAAATGAATAGTCGATTCTATGCTACTTTAAATCTTACCAAGTCTTTTTTTAGCATATTTATGTAAAGTCATCTTATTTTGATAGGAGCGGAAGTGTAAAGTCGACTTATTTTGATGGGGCTGAAAATGGACCTTTCCTGATATGACACTTTATAAAAATTCAGGTTGAAAAATTAATAAGGAATAAGAACAAAGGAAAAAGGAATAAGGAAACAACTTATCACTCGTTGCAAACAGTGCAGGCCCATATCAGATTCTGCAGATGCCTGATCAGGACCTTCACTGTTCCAATTTTTATCAGTATTTAAATTCTACTCAGCCTGGTGCCCCTTCTGTATCCGGGATGGGAGATCCCATTCTGTACAAAATTGAAAAAATAAATATTTATTTTTATTTTTATTCTGTTTATTTTATTTTTTTTTTTTCTTTAAATTTATTTATTTGTGATTTTTCCTCATTACTATAACCCCTTTAAATAAAGACCTTAGATATTAACATTCTTACTTTGCCTTATTTACTTACCTACCTACTATTGAATCACAGTTGAAATAACAACGTTAAATCAAAGTTGAGTCAACGTTATGTGCCTGCAGGGTTACTTGCTTACTTACCTACTCACCCACCCACTTGCTTGCTCACGTGCTCATTCACTCACTCAAACCTGTTTCTTTTTCCTAGAAATGAATTTTCCTCTGTATAGTTAAAAGCTGAGTTTTGACGTGGCTCCGTGGCTTAGTGGTTAAGAGCGCTGACTCTTGACCATTAGGTCTCTCACCGCTGTGGTTCGAGCCTCGCTCGGGTCATATGTGAGACGCCAATTTCTGCAACGGAAGGTCAGGTGGTTTTTCTCCGGGTACTCCGGTTTTCGCCCACCTCTGATTAACGATCAGCTCGATATGAGTGAAATAATCTTGAAAGGGCCGTAAAACCAAACCCCCCCCCCCCCAAAAAAAAAAAAAGCTGAGTTTTAGGAAATCTGTAAATTGTTCTTAGCTTCAGCAACTTCTGGAGTGTTTCCAGATTTTTGCCAGCTCTGGTAATAAAAAAACCCATTCTGACAGTCCAAGGCAGGGAGAAGGTTTAGTTTAGAGATTAAAGTCTGATAACAAAATAGAGAAATTTCATAAAAAGTCAGTATTTTGCAGGACTGTATAGTTTTCACCGCTAACGCCTGTTGTCTGTCATCCATAACACTTCTTGCATGGTTTAAATCCATAACGCATCGTGTATGTTTCTCTTCCGCAACGCCATCTTGTATGTTTTTCTTCAGCAACGCTTCCTGCGTGGTTTTAATTTGTAATTCTTCTTGCATGGTTTTCATCCGCGACGGTTCTTTCATGGTTTTCATCTGTAACGCTTCATGCATTTTTTCCGCTTTAATGCTTCTTGCTTGGTTTTAATCTGCAACGCCTCTTGTATGTTTTTATCCGTAGTGCTTCTTCCATGGCTTTCATCTGTAGTTTTTGTTATTTTATCATTGTTCGTAACGCTTCTGTCATAGTTTTTTTTTTTTTTCATAATTTGCGAGTATTATATGTATTTAATCTGTATCACTTGATATTTGCCATTTGTCTATGGATTAATGATTTTGGATTAACGCTTTGGTACTACGACCTAAGCTACTATCTTTTATGTTCTATTTCCGTACGCGTTATGTATATTTTTCATCCCTGGCGTTAATTGCATATTTCGTCTTTTATGCTTTTATCATTAATGCACCCATGCATCGTTTTATCTATATGATGCTTCTTGCAATTTCTTCACCCATACTTGCATGCACTCTTGAATGTTTTTCATCCATAATGATTATTGCATGTCCTTCCATGATACGTTTTTTGTCTTTTTATTCATAACGATTCGTGCATGTTTTTCACCAATAAGCCCCGGACTCAATAATATATGTATTTTGGGTCCGTGACAATGCTTCTTGTATGTTTTCATCCAAAAACGCTTCTTGTATGTTTCATTCATAATGGTTAATCTCGTCTTCCTCCACAGCCCTTCTTGCATGCATTATTATCCATAATGCTTATTGCATGTTTCCATCCATGATGCTTCTTGTATCTCTTCATTCATAACGCTTCTTGCATGCTTTTGATTCATAATGTTTTTTGCATGCTTTCAATCATGTTTTCACCCAAAATGATTATTGCTCGTACCCATGCACAGCGCTTTTTACAAGCTATGTTATATGATTTTCATCCATAATGCTTCTTGCTCTTTTCATCCATAATGCTGCTTGCATGTTTTCATCTATAACGTTCCTTACATGTTTCCACCCATAATGCTAAATGCTCGTATCCATGCAGAGCGCTTCTTACAAGCACTGTTATATGGTTTTCACCCATAATGCCCAATTCATATTTTCATCCATAATGGCTTTTGCATGTTTTCATTCATAACGCTTCCTGCATATTTTCATCCATACTGTTTTTTGCATGTTTTCATCCATAATGCTTATTGTATGTTTTCACCCATACTGCTTATTGCTGGTTTTCATCCATAACGCTTCCTGTGTTTACTCTGGCATGTTTTTCACCAATAATGCGTATTGCATAATGCTTCTTCAACATGAAGTTAAGAAAGTGTTTTCAGTTGAACAACATTCCAATTTCATTACCATAACACATTCGTGTGACAGTGCATTTTTTATATCTTCAAAACGACCATTTTTCTGATGAAATTTTGTGATGTGTTTTCTTTTTTATACTCCAAACATAGGTTGTGGGTGCCCGTTAGATCCGCCTCAAGGTTCTAGTGAGTACCCACAGCCTATGTCTTGGAGCAGAAATAACTAAAAATATAGTTACTGTACACCCCTGTGAACCGCAGTTTTTTCTCTATATAGAATGGGGTTAAGAGAGGTTTTCATTTCACAGATTTGTTTACGTGATGTCTTGACAGCAGAAATTATTATGTAAACTCGCACATTATCGCCACTTGTTTTGTTTTTGTTTTTTTTCTTTCTTTTTTTTCTCTCAGCGGTTGGGTGTCTCAAAGAAAATATTGCATGATTAATAAACTGTGAAAAGATCCCAACAAGCGTATGACTGATGGCTGTTTCTCGTGGACTATTTCCAGAAAAAAGGTATTATGTCAGTCCAAGTTGCACCGGGTGTATGAATATGTTTGCATATGTGGGTTGCTGAGGGTACATGTATCCGTTCTCTGACATTACGAAAACAGGCCTATACAAATACATTGTAAACTTTACCGCCAAAAAAAAAAAAAAAACACGAAAATTTAAGATGAAAAATTGTAATAATTTTCTTATTTCTGCTCTAAAATATAGATTGTGTGTATCCGTTAGAACCGCCTCATCGAGGCGGTTCTAACGAGTACCCACGATCTACATTTTAGAGCAGAAATAAGAAAAATATGGTTTTCCCCTGTAAACCCCAGTTTTACTATATACAAGTGGGGTTCAAGGGGGTCAAAATTATATAGGTGTGTTTACGTGATGAGTACCTACATGTACATTTGTGGATGCAGGACTATGATTTTTACAGAGCACACTTGAAACAAACATTTTCAAATATGGATATTACCTTTCAAAGAAAACAAAGCAGACGGTTCTCTAGACTAGCTACTAGTCGGATATCATATAATAATGTTAATAAGTAATATTCTTCTATATTTTCTTTTACTTCTTTTTCCCTCTCTGATAGCAACTTGTTTTATCTTGGGAAGATATCTGAGACAATATTAAAGTCTAACAAGGTTTCATATTTGATAAAAACACACAGGTAGGTTGGTCATCGGTCAATATGACATCAAGGTCCAGGAGCTGGACTAACGGTTCTCATGTAATGTCAAACCTTATTTTTGCTGAAAAATAATGACAATTTAGGATACAGTGCTTGTCTTTTAAGGGTTAAAGTAATGAGTCAAACGTTTAGTTCAGTTTTTATTCCTTTCCTTTAGCTGTCATTAAACATGATAAATATCTTTTGATAAACAAGAATTAACAGACTTGCAGAGAAGTTATGATTCTCCCAGCTTGATATAAGTGAATACGCAATAAATTATATTCATCTCGGAAACATGATACATTTGATGAGAATTCAAGATGAAGAAATGGTTAGCATTTTCCCATTTGTCGTCTGCACTACAGAACTGCACTGAACATTTGGTTCCCAAACCAGAAAGGGAAAGGTTAATGCGGACAAACCAAGTCACCCTAGCAAGGACATTATCCATGTGACATTATGAACTCGGTAATTTCTCTGAAAAGTTTTTTTTTCTATGAAAAACTTATTTATACTCAAAACATCATTTTGAATGAGCACGAGGGATAGAATGACCCACAAAGTTTTTTTAAATACACAAAATAACACGTAACAGTAGAACAGCAACAAGAGCAATAACAATAACAACAAAACACTGGGGAAGGGGTGGAGAAGGGGGTTGTCAAATCCGGAGTGCATAAAACGTTTAGGGTCAAGTGTATTATAAGACTAAAATAGTTCCATGCGGATTGTGGTAAATTTTGCGGTTTCACTTTTACAAAGTAATACATGGGGCTTGAAAAAATAGATGGGCTGCATGATTCTTCCACGCAGAGCTGAAACCGACCCGCACACGAGTACTTGTAAACCGCTTAGAGGATCTAAGCCTCTCCAGGTAAAGCGGTGCGAGTCGGACCGTCCATGCGTATAAACCCTAATAGTTTCATTTGGCGACAGGGCTTGAGAAGTCATTTCGTCTCAATGTCAGGTAAAAGTCCCACAAAATTGGAAGCAACGTCTCCAAAATGACCTTTATAGTGTTGACGGGGACGTTAAACCTCAAATCAAACACACAAACAAAGTAATACATTAAAAAGAATTTGAGAAGAAGCCCTGAGTGGAATCCAGAAATGATATAGACTGCATTAAAAGAATTTAAGAAGAATTTTTGAAGAAGCCCTTAGTGGAATCCAGAAATGATATAGACTGCATTAAAAGAATTTAAGAAGAATTTTAGAAGAAGCCCTAAGTGGAATCCAGAAATGATAAAGACTGCATTAAAAGAATTTAAGAAGAATTTTAGAAGAAGCTCTTGGTGGAATCTAGAAATGATATAGACTGCATTAAACGAATTTAAGAAGAATTTTAGAAGAAGCCCTTAGTGGAATCCAGAAATGATATAGACTGCATTAAACGAATTTAAGAAGAATTTTAGAAGAAGCCCTTAGTGGAATCCAGAAATGATATAGACTGCATTAAAAGAATTTAAGAAGAATTTTAGAAGAAGCCCTTTGTGGAATCTAAATCGATATTCTCAAATGATAAACACGCATTGTTGGCAAAGGGTTTACAGGTTGACAAACCGACATGATTGACATGTCGACAGCGTTGACAGGTCGACAGGATGGCAGCCTAGACATGGTTGACACGTAATCAGGGTTAGGATTAGGTTTAGGGTAAGGATTAGGGATCGAGTTTAGGGTTAGGGTTAAACAACTCTGTCTACCTTTCAACCTTGTCGACCCTATCTACCTGTCGACCTGTGTACTCTGTCCACTTGTCAGCCCTGTTGACCTGTCAATCCTGTCAAGTGTGTCAACCCTGTAGACCTGTCAACCGTGTGTACAATAAAACATTATTTCGAGTATGGATACAAAATTAACCACGGATCACATCTGGATATGAACTTTTAAGTCTTATGCTACGTTTGAGCCCACGTTTTCATATCAGCAAAATATCACTTTTGAACACCCCACTTTATGTAGGGAAAACTTGGGTTTTCTAGAGCATATTAAAACCTTGATTGTGCGTACTCCTTCTAACGAGCATCCATAATCCAAGAAAAATATCACAAATGCTTACTTCATAGTTATTTTACATTCATTTTTGAGCATCATTATACAAAATACCAATAACAATTTGATCTGCATTGAGGATTCCTAGCTCAGCATTGAGTAATGAGAGCAAGATACAGAATAAAAACCACTATGCATTAATCAGAGTTGAGGACTCAACATTTTGTTTCCAAGCCAAATGTCAAAAATATAGTGTTATTCCGCAACTAAGAACTGCTTAAATAATCTCTTATTCAACTTTTAACACGTTCTTAATGTTTATAAGTTTAAGTTTTTCTTCCTTTGTGTTTTCTACGCCCAGTGTCCTCTAGTGAAATACCACCTTGGGTCTTTCAGACCACTTCTGAACAGTCCAAAGGTTGTTTTAGAATAGGAATTTTACTGTACACAGTTTAATGCTATACGACATATAACTTCATGAGACGGACGGCTGTAGTTGGATTTTAAATTACAGACAGGTTTTGGGATACATTCTTCTGCAATGCTATCACAACTTGGGACGGATTTTTCTATCAACACCCCACACCCATGTAAGATTATTATATTCTTGCACACCGGACAAGGAAATCCGTGATTTTACATTGGGATAGAAATTTATGTTCTGACCCTGGTGTTTCGACCCAGACAACTAACATAAATGCGCTTCAATTGTATTCAACTGCCGGAACTACTTCCACACTTCTTTCATTTTGTAAACAATATACATGTGAAAGCTGTCAAAACTAACCTTCAAAACAGCGGATGAATATCATGAATATTGTTAAATAAAAAAAAAGGAAAAGTATAGTGCGCACAAAAATGAAACGTTAGAAAAATTGAAAATAAAATGTTTGGGAAGTGTTGTGCAAGAAAAAGAATCCAATATGGGGTTTTGTTGTAGATGGGCGTTTCCAACCCTCGGGATGACCGTGCTGAGCGGAACCTCGCCATAGCCTCGGTTCCGCTCAGCACGGTCGTCCCTCGGGTTGGAAACGCCCATCTACAACAAAACCCCATATTGGATTCTTATACTCTGAGATAGCATAGTTGTGTCGTTGTTCGTGGCTTTTCCTGTTTTATTATCATTTATGATTATTATTTTGTTATATTTTTTGGAGCGTAGCTGTTGCAGCGTAGCTCCAGTGAGATGAGAAGTGATTTCGGCACTACTTTCAGTGTTACTGCATATGACCCAATCCCCAGTGAGAACATAGTACCCCGTGTTATCGTAGTAGATTATTACGCCATGCGGTGGCTTCTTATAGACTGCTTCACAGACCACTATTTCAAACGGAATAGATGAATATTTTTAATAGATGAAGTTTGTAGCAGTCTAATCTTTTTATAGTTCAGTTCATATAACCCAGTTTACAATCCATTTGTACCATAAAATCCCAAACCTGGCAACTTGCAAGCAGGACAAACCCAGATCAGATACCACAGAACGCGGAGTCTCACAATGACCTTCACTGCATACTTACAAAAGGTTCAGCCATTTTTGCCAAATATTTCGTGGAAGCCACAACCTGACATCCCTGATTTTAAAATGAACTCATTCCATACTGATATAAGGTGTTGAGGATTCCATTCGTTTAAAATGGGTTAAGTACGCAGTGTAGGTCGATAATGTATTAACAAAATAAGACAGTTGGAATGAGTTTGGACAGGTGCACGTCTGTTGCATCCCTAAACGTCCGACATCCCTAAGTGTCCGACAAAATTTTAATTTCTCGCAAAATTGTTGGAAACGGTGGGGAATGTTCAATTATGACATTTTAAGGGAAAATTTCGAAAAATTTTTTTTTGGAAATATTCGAAATTTAACTTCAATTTTTTTCTTGTCGGACATTTCGGGGTGCCCCATGCATCCCTAAGTGTCCGCCATCCCTAAATGTCCGACAACATGAAAATTGACTAAGAAAGCATTTTTATTGTTAATAATCAATCAATGATAAATAAAAAGACAAATTTAACGTTAAACCTATGTTAAAAATGTTCACCTTTGGAAATAAGCATTGCAATATATGGATCCGAATATACCGTCATCCTTAGATGTCCACCAGCATGACAAGATCTTATTTTCTCGGGAAGATGTCCGAAACGGTGGAGAATGATCAATTGTGACATTTTAAGTGAAAACTTCGCTTTTTTCTCGAAAATATTCGAAATTTAACTTCATTTTTTTCTTGTCGGACATTTAGGGATGACCCATGCATCCCTAAGTGTCCGCCATCCCTAAATGTCCGACAACATGAAAATTGACTAAGAAAAGCGTTTTTATTGTTAATAATCAATCAATGATAAATAAAAAGACAAAACCTATGTTAAAAATGTTCACCTTTGGAAATAAGCACTGCAATATATGGATCCGAATATACCGGCATCCTTAGATGTCCGCCAGCATGACACAATCTTAGTTTCTCGGGAAAATGTCCGAAACGGTGGAGAATGATCAATTGTGACATTTTAAGTGAAAACTTCGCTTTTTTTTCTCGAAAATATTCGAAATTTAACTTCATTTTTTTTTTCTTGTCGGACGCTTAGGGATGACCCATTCATCCCTAAGTGTCCGCCATCCCTAAATGTCCGATAACATGAAAATTGACTAAGAAAGCATTTTTATTGTTAATAATCAATCAATGATAAATAAAAAGACAAATTTAGCGTTAAACCTATGTTAAAAATGTTCAACTTTGGAAATAAGCATTGCAATATATGGATCCGAATATACCGACATCCTTAGATGTCCGCCAGCATGACAAAATCTTAGTTTCTCGGGAAGATGTCCGAAACGGTGGGGAATGATCAATTGTGACATTTTAAGTGAAAACTTCGCTTTTTTTCTCTCGAAAATATTCGAAATTTAACTTCATTTTTTTCTTATAGTAAGCATTGCAATATCTGGATCCGAATATGTCCGCAATCTCTAGATGTCCTCCAGCATGACAAGTAACTTGGAAAATAGTTCTTACCGCTAATAATGAATAATGATTTATAAAGAAAAAGGTGAAGTAATTAAACCTATGCTAAAAAAGAATACCTTCGGACATATGCATCTTGATTGATATACACCTGAGGGGCCGTTAACATGAAAAACGGCTGATAAAGTAATTTTATCATTAATAATCAAATATTATTAATTTGAAAAGTCAAATTAAAACGTGAAACCTATAATTTATAACTGGAGTTCCATGTGGCATACATAGAGAATCTAACGAGTGCTCATGTATTACTGAATTTATCAAACGAGTTTAGGAACAAGTAAAACATGCGAGGCTTTGCCGAGCATTTTATGCCTTTCCCCGCAACGAGCCTAATAAATTCAACAATACACGATCACGAATGCAAGATTAAATTTATTTTCGGTTTTGGATTTTACGGCCCTTTCAAGATTATTTTACTCATATCGAGCCGATCGTTAATCAGAGGTGGGCGAAAAACCGGAGTACCCGGGAAACACCACCTGACCTTCCGTCACTCGTGACCCGAACGAGGCTCGAACCTAGGGCGGTGAGAGACCTAATGACTAAGAGTCAGCTCTCTTATCCACTCGGCCACGGAGGCCCGTCTCAAGAGTCTATATATCATATGACTTATAAAACGTACTTTATTCAAAATCGGTATGCAAAAATGTCAATATTTCCGCAGTAAGTAAACGCGACGTCGTTAAGGACGTTGTACGTGTATCGATATGGGCGTATCTAACTAATTTGCATATTTAATCCATTAGTGGATTACGGAATTTATTGCATGACGTTATTACACTCTCAGACGCGACGCCATATGATAAATTAGTTTTCTTACCTCTTCACAAAAAAGAAGCTCGTGGATATCCGTTATAGCCGTACCCCTGACGCGGGTTCTAACGGATACCCACAATCCATGCTTTGGGTTATAATCTTTTTTTTTTTTTTTCGATTTTTAGGGGTGGGGGATCTTACGCATATGATTGAATAGGCGTGATGTCAAACTTGACTCAGTACCTTGGTAGGACCAAAACTGGTTTAAAGTCGTATGCCCGTATTCATCAGCATTAAAATTATGATACACATATATTTTATATAGTCGCGTAAACTATTTGAACGACAAAAAAGGTTGATACCAAATTAGTGAGATCATAAAACGCCCAAAAAATGAATCCGCTAGCATGAGTCCGCTATCAGTTTATGGTCAAATGCAGCGGTAGTTCAGATTCAGAATAACTTCGTATTGTGTAAAATTGTTACAGAAGTGTATATTGCTTGGAAACTGAAGTTCGGTGTCATACCGGCATCACAGGTAAAGGTGTGAAAATTGCTACAGAAGTAAATGTGACAGTAAACGCAATGACAATATGCAGGTTGTATATCATTTTAACACTATCACCCCCGTCCCCAGCCCCACGCCCCCGCCCCCGGCCTGCAATTCACCAAGATTGAATAATGGATACGAGACTTAGGTGGGGTATGTATTTGATTTGAGGTTTAACCTTTAGCCTGCTGTTGGCGACAAGCCCTTTCTTTGCAAACAGTATAGATCCAGATCTGATGGCTTCTGAAGAAGCCATCTGAGCAGGGTCTACACTGTTTGACATTCAGTTTATGAATATGTAGAAATAAATTGCATCAAGTAATCTGATTGGTTCAAAGTCAGAAATGGGTGTGGCTTAATTGAATATTCAGCAGGTTAAAGGTTAACGTCCTCGTCAACACGGTATTGGTCATTTTTGGAAATGTTACTTGCGATTTTGTAGGGCTTCCCACCGAAGATGAAATGAAATGACTTCTCAAGCCCTGTAGTCCAATTATACCAATAGGGTAAATCAGCATAGACGGTACGACTCGAGCCGCTTTGCCTTTGCAGGCGGAACCCCTCCAAGCGGTTTAGCTTGACGCTTATGACCCACATATAGGGTTGCCGCGTCGTTAATCACAAACTCATCAGGTTTACCTGTACTAGTGCGCGGTCAGTTTCAACATGAAAGGCATATACAGTTCAGCGTGCATACAAATAGGTGAAGAATAGCATGCAAGTGAGCATTGTCTTTCACAATATAAGTTTTCATGCAACCTACAAATAAAATACACCCTTAATTTTGTGCGATCTACATGTAGGATCACAGACCAGTTTGGTTGTAAAATTTTAACTTTACTCCAACGTTGATATAACACTGCAACAGTTGGTGTCTGCAAAACAAGAGTGTTTGTCCGATTGTCTTTGAGTGCAGGATGGGAAATGGGTCGGACTATTTTATATAATCATTAAAATCTTCCATCTTATGCAAACAGTATACACCCTGATAAGACTACGCGTTTTTCGGCGTCTGATCTGGGTCTACACTGTCTGCCAAGCCCAACAGTTGTTTACTTATGACTCTCTTCGGACATCAGGGTAGTGACAATAACATGGCTCTGTTTGGGTCGATTGTCCATTAGTACGAAAAGCGTTATTGCTTTTAAAAGCCAACGTGAATATCACAGAGTAACTCTTTTTATAGAAAATAGCCGGTGATGTCAGAGTGTTTCGTAAGACTTAAAAGGGTTATCATGGAATGACAGGATGAGCAAACAGTGTAGATCCAGATCAAACGATGCTGAACGTGGCGTCTTATCAAGTTATACACTATTTGTTTGAAACAGAAATGTTATAGTTACACCAGACCTGAACAAACGCATTGACGCCATCTGCGAGAATTTTTTTTTTTTTGCTGTTTATTCGGGTCCAGGTGACACATTTCAGTCTGAATTTCATGTATATTAGGGTATATCATTCAGTTGATGGGGGGTAAGATGATGTCTATTAGCAAATAAGCTACTGATATTACACACAACAAACCAATACGAGGATCTTACATAGGAATTGCGAGATGTCTCTCATCCATGACAACGTATAATTTAAACTTTGTAATGGAAGATGCAGTAAACCCTAAAAAAGGGTCTGTTCTGAGTCTTCGCTGGTCGCTCAAACCTTCTTGTAGACTTTTTCATGCGCGGGCTCATATAATAAAATGGTAACGTTATTTCGTCTATTACATATGAGCCAGCGCATGACGAAACCTAATAGGAAGTTTTAAACGACCAACGAAGATTCAGATCAGCATGCGCATCCCATTGTCACCCCCTATTGTAATAGAGGATGATTGCACAGGTTGATTTGGTCGCACCGGTCTAATTGTAGAGTTTGTCATGCGCCGGCTCTTATATCGTATGTGTTGTGATTGTTAACGATAAAAAGATTTTTTTTCTTTGTTTTTGGGTTTTTCGGCCCATTCAAGATTATTTCACTCATATCGAGCCGATCGTTAATCAGAGATTGGTGAAAACCGGAGTACCTGGAGAAAAACCACATGGTTTTCCGTTGCAGAACTTGGCATCTCACAAATGTTTCTCATTTTTTTTTTTAATGTTGTCCGACATTTTGGGTTGGCAGACATTTTGGGTGACCATATTAATTGGGACCCGCTATTAAGATGCTTATTTTCCATCACATAAAACATGCCTAAATTTTTTACCCTTAAACCCCACATTTAAAAGAGTAAAAGTGGGGTTCGCTGGGTTATACATTATTTTCTTAACTCCTGCTCTACGACATAGATCGTTGGTACTAGTTAGTACAGTCTCGGCGAGGCGTTTCGAACAAGTGCCCGCGACATCTGTTTAGAGCAGAAATAAAAACAAATCCTTTTTTTTTTTCAACAGAAATTTTTCATTTTTTTTTTGTTTCAGGTAAATTTTTTAATGTGTTTAAGTAGGCGTTTGTGTAACTTAAGGTAAAGTTTTTAGCACAGGTATAACATAGTTTTGTCTTTATCCCTCGACCGAAAAGGTTCGGGGGATAAAGCGATCAGCCTGGCGTCCGTCCGTATACGCAATCTTGTGATGGCCATAACTTAAATACCCTTTGAGAGATATATTGGTGATACTTGGCATACTTGTACACAAGGTTGAGACGGCGTGTCATGCGTACGAATGGTTTTTGAGTTATCTTCCCTTTCAATAAAATAGAATGACTATCTTGTGATCGCCATAACTCCTATACCCTGCAAGGTATATTTATGATAGTTGGCATAATTGTAGACAAGGTTGAGATGGCGTGTCATGCACAAGAACCACAACTCTTGGTACCATGGTTTTAGAGTTATATCCCCTTCCAATAAAATACTATGACTATCTCGTGATCACCATAACTCCAAAACCCTTCAAGATCTATTGACAATATTTGGCATAATTGTTCACATGGTTGAGAATGTGTGTAATGCGCTTTCTATTTGTGAAAAAATTTTCTGAAGGCAATATTGCCTTTTGGTCGGGGGATTTGCCAACCACTCTGATGTCTATTTTTTTTATAATCATAATTGATAATTAGCGAAAAAAAAGAAGAAGAAAAAAAAAAGATCTTAGTTACTTGTCATGCTGGCGGACTTCTAGAGATTGCGGACATACTCGAATCCATATATTCTAATGCTTATTTCGGAAGGTGAAAATTTTTAACATGGATTTAACGTTTTTTTTATTTAATATTATTTGAAAATTAATAAACAAAAAAACATGCGTTCTCGTCCAATTTTTACGTTGTTGGACATTTAGGGATGGCGGACACTTAGGGATGACCATATTGGGATCCCTTATCAAGATGCTTATTTCCGAAGGTATTCTTTTTTAGCATAGGTTTAATTACTTCACCTTTTTCTTTATAAATCATTATTCATTATTAGCGGTAAGAACTATTTTCCAAGTTACTTGTCATGCTGGTGGACATCTAGAGATTGCGGACATATTCGGATCCAGATATTGCAATGCTTATTTCCAAAGGTGAACATTTTTAACATAGGTTTAACGTTGAATTTGTCTTTTTATTTATCATTGATTGATTATTAACAATAAAAATGCTTTCTTAGTCAATTTTCATGTTGTCGGACATTTAGGGATGGCGGATACTTAGGGATGCATGGTTCATCCCTAAGTGTCCGACAAGAAAAAAAAAATGAAGTTAAATTTCGAATATTTTCGAGAAAAAAAGCGAAGTTTTCACTTAAAATGTCACAAATGATCATTCCCCACCGTTTCGGACATCTTCCCGAGAAACTAAGATTTTGTCATGCTGGCGGACATCTAAGGATGCCGGTATATTCGGATCCATATATTGCAATGCTTATTTCCAAAGGTGAACATTTTTAACATAGGTTTAACGTTAAATTTGTCTTTTTATTTATCATTGATTGATTATTAACAATAAAAATGCTTTCTTAGTCAATTTTCATGTTGTCGGACAATTAGGGATGGCGGACACTTAGGGATGCATGGGGCACCCCGAAATATCCGACAAGAAAAATTGAAGTTAAATTTCGAATATTTCCAAAAAAAATTTTTTCGAAATTTTCCCTTAAAATATCATAATTGAACATTCCCCACCGTTTCCAACAATTTTGCAAGAAATTAAAATTTTGTCAGACACTTAGGGATGTCGGACGTTTAGGGATGCAACACACGTCAAGGCTTATATTGTAATCAGTAAAATTTGCAGTTTAGACACATATGAGATGTCACTTCTTGTAGCGTCTGATCTGGGTCTGCTATGTTTGTCCCTAAAAAGGCTGCTAGACATATACCCAGAGTAAGGGTTAATGTGTGTGTCGGGGAGGGGGGGGGGGGGAGGGGGGCAATGTTACTTTTTTAAAGCGACCTGTCTGCGTCCTAGGCATGTGGCCATAAATAAAGAAAATTATCAGCTCAGACGCAAGTTCGATACCTGCCGGGTTCGGCAACATTCTTTCCAGGAGATTGATCGTGAAATCTGTTCCACGCTGTTTCTATCCCTTTCGCTGATTCAAGAAGGGCAGTTGTTGGTTTCCGGTAAACGACTGTGCACTGTGCTGTTTTGACAATGTCTAACCAAAGAAATTGCCTTGATGCCAGATCATTTCATAAATGGCCTCGTCGAGGCAATTTATTTTTATATAATAATATTATCGACTGCAAAAAGATCTAGCAAAACAGCCGTACAAGTGTCAATCTATTGGGCTCGCGTAATCACAGATTGTTTATAACTGCGTCATACTGTTCAAGCTTAATAACCAATCAGAAGTAGTTTTGTGCAAGAGCGTTACCGATGATTGTCTATAGTCCGTTTCGTTTCACGCAAGTTTTTCATAGACGTGTCTCCACAGCATCGGCCCTTATTTTGACGAACCTCCAGCTTGTTGATTGATTGATTTGAGGTTTAACGTCCCCGTCAACACTATGTAGGTCATTCTGAGACGTTGCTTCCAATTTTGAGTGACTTTTACCTCGACATTGAGATGGAATGACATCTCAAGACCTGCCACCCAATGAAACTAAGAGGGTGTACATGCATGGACGGTCCAACACGCATCACTTTGTCTTGACAGGCTAAGATCCTCTAAGCTGTTCCAGTACTCGTTTGCGGTCGGTTTTAGCTCTGCGTGGAAGCATCATGCAGCCCATCTATTTCATTAAGCCCGGTACCACCCCAACACCGCAAATATTGTGGGTGGGGCCAGCAATATAGATACGGTTTTTGATTTTTTTTTCACGAGGCCGTGCATTCATATGACAATAATGGAAATATGTGTTTAAATCCAGAGGAACTGGTTAGAAAAGACAACTGTGCTATACACCTTTTTTGATTGTTTAGAGGTTTAAAGTCCCCTTCAACACTGTGTAGGTCATTTTTGAGACGTAGTTTCAAATATTGTGGGACTGTTCCGAGTCGGACAGATTATGGTTGTAATGTTGGAGGAAGCAGGAACTGAATACGTGTTCACGCCTGTTTTCGCGCGCACATTAAACCCTGTGGAATTGTGTTTTCAGTACATCAAAAAACTTCTTCACACAAGCGAACTTCGAGCTGCGGTTAAAGACAATCTTCAGTATGCTATTATGACTGCGGTAAACAGAGGTACATCTTCAGATTGTGCTGGATAGCAGATATAAACAATGACACTATCGGTGCCTGGAGAAATAGATTGGGCTGCACGATGCTTCCGCGCAGAGCTGTAACCGACCGAATTGAGTACTGGTAAACAGTTAAGGTCTTAGCCTGCCCAGGAAAAGTGATGCGAGTCGGACCTCTCCTTAAACCCTAACGGTTTTTATGGGCAGTAGGGCGTGATTTGTCATTTCATCTCAATGTCGGATAAAAGTCCCACAAAATCGGAAGCAACGTCTCCAAATGACCTTTACAGTGTTGACGGGGACGTTAAACCTCAAATCAAACAAACACTATGCCCAAGTGATTAACCGGGCCTTCCTGGCTTGATGAGTAAGGGCGCTGACTCTTAATCTTTGGGTCTCTAACCGCTGTGATTCGAGCCCCACTCGGATCACATGTGAAACGCCAAGTTCTGCAACGGAAGGTCAGGTGTCTTTTCTCCGAGTACTCCGGTTTTCGCCCGACTCTGATTAAGGATCGCCCCGATATGTGAAATGATTGTTAAAGGTCCGTAAAAGCAGAACAAAAATATCCAAGAGGTAACGGTTAAAAATGTGGCATGCATTTTAGCGGGATTTGGTCCATATAGATATTTTAGCTCACACGTTCTCATTTAGGCTTCCCATCTATTTTGCTTTTCATAATTTTTGTGTCTAGCAACACATACGAATGCACATCTTCGCACTGAATTCGGTAAAGTTACACTCATGATCGAGTAGCCAACACTTAACGTCCGGCTTCGGTAGCTCAGTCGGATGCGCGTCTGACTGGCGATCAGGACGACGCGGGTTCGATACCTGTCGGTGCCGTTGAGATTGTTCATGTAATCTTTCCTACGGTCATTCTCTCCATTCCGATGATTCAAGAAGAGCAGTTGCCAGTTTTTGGCGCACTGGTTAACCGCTTACGTATAATCCTGAGAGAGATTTTTGCATATCTTGTATCTGGTTTAAAGTACATATATTAAAGACCTACCTTGGCGAGGTACCCTCCGTTACTTTGATATTAATTCTCAATGAGTCAGTGCTCCCACAAGACTCACAACTTTGTGATAGTTACGTTCTGTAAGTTCTGTGTACTCGTTTTCCAAATCCAGGAAAGAAACTCTTAGTTTGAAACTTACACTTGCAAAAAGTTGCAAAATTCAGTATACGTCATGCTGTATGAATTCCCCATTGACGCTTCAATTAAGGAGCAACGGGTGTCCCCACTGAACTCCATGTGGACCTTAAATGTCAACGAGATCTTCTGGGACCATTTTAGATGCCATCACTGATAGCAGATGCCTAACGAGTTGTGATTTAAAGAAGTATTCCGCGCTTGTGCCCGTGTAGAGGCCTAAAAGACACTTTTATATGGGCTCATGGGTACGACGGATAGATTGAAACACCCGCTATATGTAAACTAGGCCTGTGATTTGTTAACAAAATGTCAGAAACCAATTTAAGCAACTGACCAGGATTCTGATTAGAGGGTAGTTCCCGCCATATGTAAATTAGAACTAAACGTAAGAAAATAACTGATAAAATTTCAAGTGTTCCACCATGTTTTATTGAAGGACCTATTAACGTATAACCATGATTGATATGTTGTTGCAAGATGAAACGTTGGTCATAAAGATTATCATGTTACGATCTCGAAATGGTCAATGAAACTGTGAAACTACTTTGCAGTTTAACCAAGGCAGAAAATTGCCTCACATTTGCTCCTAACAATAACAGAATGTGGGAATTCAAGAGAGCCGCCTAGTCTTCGTCTTCCATGAAATGGTCAGAATGTGGGTGTGAACTAGTTCGCCATACTTCTAGTTAAGGTACCTGAAGCTTTCAGCTTGCTTTGACCAAACAATGGAGTTAGGACTACGCTCGTACTTATGGTTTTGTCAGTGACGGAGAATCTGATTTTCCTCTACGCTCAATGCCATGACTATGCTATCCGTCATACATGCTGTCTCCTTAATAGCAAGACAGAAGCCTCCGTGGTACAGTGGTTATGCTACTCGCCTTGTAAACCAGGGGTCGCAGGATCGATCCCGGGGCTTCTCCAGACTTTCGGATGCGTCTTTAAACCGAGGCCCCGTCGCCGTATGACCTTAGCTGTTGGTGAGATATTAAACTCAAACATTCACTCACTCTTTTAGCAAGATACAGAGTGCTCATTCGTTGATTGTCTTGTCTCGACAGAAGACTGTGACAAAGCCATCGACTGAGAGAGAGAGAGAGAGAGAGAGAGAGAGAGAGAGAGAGAGAGAGAGTCATTAGAACACTTGCTAAGATTTTCAACTTCGGTTTGTATGGCTCTTTCAGCCGGATGCGTGGCAACCGTGTACGCCAAAATTAATCTCAAAACTTTTCTGAATGGTATTTCATCAACATGCTGATGAAAAATCAAGGCATTGAATACCGGTGGGTCGATTGTCTCCGAGTGTAGGCTGGGAAAATAGTCCTGGACATAAAAGGTTATGTTTAACCCTTAAATTCAAGTTTTTTTAGCAAAATGTGTAGACCTTGATCAGACGCTGCGTTTTGCGTCGTCTGATCCTTAATTCCTGTTCTCTAAGCAAAGAGTCCAGACCCTGACAAGACGTCGTGTTCTGTGGCGTCTGAGTTGGGTCTACGACATTTGTCAAGCCCGACCCATGGTTCCTGTCCAGATTCTATAGATAACCTACTGCAATAAAATTAACGCTACTATTTTCTATATATAAGTTATATGGGTTTTATTCAAATCAGTGATAGTCACATGGACTTCAGCACTGAAGCGTTTTTATGCCTAGTAACTTTGGGTCGATGGACAAACAATCGACCCATAAAGTTGTTAGTGCTTGAAAGGTCCAAGTCTGATTATAGCCTGCGCACAATGCCGATCTTGTCAGAGCTTTTGATGCTCGTGTATATCAACAAAGAGCTTTTGTGGTTTCTGCCCGTGGCTTTAAAGCTGGCGATAGCTGATAAAACATAAATCGACACATTCATCGCCATAATCATTTTCAGATTTAAACTTCATATACTAAGGCCCCGCCCGTCGGGGCTTGGAGAAATAGATTGAGCGGCATAATCTGAAACCGACCGTAAACCGCTGAGCATTCCTATTTATCGCTCTCGTCGCGTTTATGAAACAGACTTTAATGACTGTTGTAAATTTCCGTCCAAAAATACCCTCATTCACACACGGCTCACGTCACAATTTGACATGTCAAGTTTGCGCTAGGATCGATCGATTTGCTAAATCTTTCCGCAATGCATAGTAACGGAGTATAATGTCTAAACCACTTCAAATATTCCTATGGATTGATATTGACAATAACTAAACCAAGAAACTGTCGTATGCAAGATCACTTCATAAATGGCCTCACCGATGCAATATATATTTAGAAAAATGTTAACAGAGTACAACGTTCAAACCTCTCTGAATATTCCGATCATTTTTGGCATTCGGGTTGATAATGACAATACCTAACCCACGAGGCTGTTTTATGTACGATTACTTTATGAATGGCAAAATAAAACATGCCTAAATAATAAAAAAATGAATACGGAGTATAACATCTAAACCCGGCTTTGATCATTTTCGGCATACAGGTTGATATTGACAATAATCAACCCGCAAAATTGACTTATGCCGAATTACTTTACAAACGGCCTGAAAAATTATTTCGAAGTGTAACTTCTAATCTACTTGGAATATTTTTGACAACTGTTAGCATACAGATAGATAATGTACCGATCTAACCAACGATATTCCTGAATGTCCAGTTTCTTTATTTCAGCCTCGGTACGGTAAAAAATTCACCCACTGACACGGTCGTATAACTTTCAAACCGACGGGTATATTTTTATAATGTTTTGCATGAAGATGTAAATTGACAAGATCAAGCTAATGATATTGTGTAATGCCAGATAGCTTTATAAACAGCCTCACCGAGGCAATTTTTAAAGACTGATTACGGATGTATAACTTATAAACTGCTGGGAAAATTATGATAATTTTTCACATGAAGATAAACATCATCAAGGCGTAACCAAGGAGAATGTCTAATGCAAGATAAAAAACCTCCCCAAGGTAATATTTCAAAAACTGATTACATAAAATAACTTTAAAGCCGCAAAACAATTGCGCAAGCCGCAGTTATTGCACGAACTATAGCTCAGCAGAAACCTTCAAGTAAACTGTAGAACTGCATGGTTGTTGTATTGCTCAAAAACATTGATTGTGGGTACTTGATAAAACTGCCTCGTCAAGGCGGTTCAATCAACACACACAATCAATGTTTTGAGCAGAGATAAGAAAATATCACAATTTTGTATCTTAAAATTTCCAATTTTTTTTTGTCAAAAATTTGACAATGTATTTGACAGGCGTGTTTTCGTGAAGGTTGTTGCGGGGTTTACACCTTAGCATGTGTTAATTTCAATATAGGTCTTGTTGCTTTAACACGACTTCTGGCCCAGAATAGCTTCAAACAGCTATGTTCATTGGATCAATATGAGCCTAAATTAAAATACCAATCAGACGCTAAATCAAATTATCAAAGCTACGCTCCATCAGCACTCTCAGTGCTTTGATTCTATTTTGTTCTTTTACTTGGTAACTTGGTACCATCTTTGGCAATTTCATCCACATTCATTATCTGACACCTGTAAGATACTCTGTATTTCATTGGTTTCATGATCAGTATGATGGAAGTTTTGTTTGTTTGATTTGAGGTTTAACGTCCCCGTCAATACTGTAAAGGTCATTTTGGAGACGTTGCTTCCAATTTTGTGGGAATTTTACCCGACATTGAGATGAAATGACATCTCAAGCCCTGTCGCCCAATGAAACCAATAGGGTTTATTAGCATGGACGCCTCGCACCGCGGTTCCTTGACAGGCTTAGATCCTATAAACGGTTTACCAGTACTAGTTTGCGGGCCGGAATCAGCTCTGCGTGGAAGCATCATGCAGCCCATATAGTTCTTCAAGCCCCTATGGGCGGGGGCCATTATGATGGAAGTTTGTGAGATGTTTTTATTTCTCTGCTGCACATGCACGTGTACCTGTAAACCTGACTACATTACGAAAATACTACTATTCAAATATTTTGGTAAAATATTACCACCAAAAAAAGAGGAATTTGCCAGATCATGTAAAATCTTGATATTTTTCATTTCCCTGCTCAAAACATAGATTATGAGTAATCGTTAGAATCGCCTCAGCGAGAAAGAAGAAAAATAATGTATACCCCTGAAAACCCCAGTTTAACTATATAAAAGTGGGTTTAATGGGGTCAGAATTATATAGGCGTGTTTTTGTGATGATAAATAGAGAAAAGTTGGGTTTACAGGAATATACATTTTTTTGTGTGTTATTTCTGTTCCAAAACACAGGCCCGTCGTGGCTACTCGTTGGAACGGCCTCACAACATATGTTTGAAATATAACACCCGGCCCCGAAAAACAACAACAACAACAACACCAACAAAACATCAGTGACTTGACCAGGAAAATAACCGTTTTCGAGGTATGAAAAAACGCACTTTGTCATACGGGTGGGTCAGCGTAATGGAACTGCTTTTTTGGATAATTTTAATAATTCAAGGGGAATGGAAACACCTTCAGGGTGGGCAACTCTTGCAAAAGTATTTTTGTCTCCGATGTCAATAGGGGTCAACTCTAAAAGGCTCCTAAGGGATATTTTTTTCCTTCAAGAGAAGACCCCTTTTTCAGCGGGACAGGACTTATAGAAAAGCGAACAGGAAGTCCCGAAAATGGTCTCCCTTTGAAAAATGGCTTAAAAACCTGCCAGGTGTTCCCATTCCCCTTAATAAAATCTTGCACTGGTGTGCACTTAACATACCCCACAACGTTAGTACATTTGCTTTCTTTATAGTTTTGCGCCTAGAATATGAAACTACTTAGTATGCAAAGCATATTTAAGCGTCGCGTGGAGCTGCCATACTGGAAAGACATGAATGCATTTATATTTTTCCATTTAAACGAATAATTTTGTATGTCGTCAAATTACAAAAGCACTAAATGATGTACTGCATCCGCTTAATGAAAAGGGGACACCAGTGCACGATATGTACCGATATCGTCCACATTATTTATAGCGCATCCACTTCATAATCCGACGGGTGTTCGTTTACCATGATTTGTTTGTTTGAATTAGGGTTTAACGTCCCTGTCAACACTATTTAGGTCATTTTGAGACGCTGCTCCAATATTGTGAGACTTTTACTCGACATTACGATGAAATGAATTTCAAGCCCTGCCGCCCAATGAAACCAAAAGGCTTTTATGCACTGGACGGTCCCGACTCAAACCACTTTGCCTGGGGAGGCTACATGTAAGTCCTTCTAACTTCGCGGCGGTTTACCAGTACTCATGTGTGGTCAGTTTCAGCTCTGCGTGGAATCAATCTATTTCTCCAGGGGCTACGTACCATGGTTAAATCGACATGGATTTTAACCCCCCCCCCCCCCCAACCCCTACCCCGAGGAAAATACCCATATAGCGCCAGATATTCATATTGTTTAGATAATTTAGGTAATTACTATTTTTATTTTACCTTGAAAAAGTGAGGCGAGTACACACAAATTGTCTTCAGTCCCCGCCCATCGGAGCTAGGAAAAATAGATAGGACGTCATGCTGCTTCCACACAGAGCTGTAACCGACCACACATGAGTACTGCCTAGGCAAAGTGATGCGAGTCGGACCGTCCATGCATATAAACCCTATCGGTGTCATTGGGCGGCAGGACTTGAGAAGTCATTTCATCTAATTGCTTCTCTGAAAAATATTGGCCAAAAATACAATTTATCTTGCTGTTCACGACAACCCATATCTTTGGAAACAGTGTAGATCCAGATCAGATGGCTTCTGAATCTGGTCAGGATATACACTGTTTGACATTCAGTTTATGAATTTGTAGGAATAAATTACATGAAGAAATCTGATTGGTTCAAAGTCAGAAATGGCTTTTATGCACTGGACGGTCCCGACTCACACCACTTTGCCTGGGGAGGCTACATGTAAGTCCTTCTAACTTCGCGGCGGTTTACCAGTACTCATGTGTGGTCAGTTTCAGCACGGTGTGGAAGCAATCTATTTCTCCAGGGGCTACGTACCATGGTTAAATCGACATGGATTTTGACCCCCCCCCCCCTTACCCCGAGGAAAATACCCATATAGCGTCAGATATTCATATTGTTTAGATAATTTAGGTAATTACTATTTTTATTTTACCTTGAAAAAGTGAGGCGAGTACACACAAATTGTCTTCCGGTCCCCGCCCATCGGAGCTAGGAAAAATAGATAGGACTGCATGCTGCTTCCATACAGAGCTGTAACCGACCACACATGAGTACTGCCCAGGCAAAGTGATGCGAGTCGGACCGTCCATGCATATAAACCCTATCGGTGTCATTGGGCGGCAGGACTTGAGAAGTCATTTCATCTAATTGCTTCTCTGAAAAATATTGGCCAAAAATACAATTTATCTTGCTGTTCACAACCCATATCTTTGGAAACAGTGTAGATCCAGATCAGATGGCTTCTGAATAAGCCCTCTTATCAGGATCTACACTGTTTGACATTCAGTTTATGAGTTTGTAGGAATAAATTACATGGAGAAATCTGATTGGTTCAAAGTCAGAAATGGGTCTGGCTTAACTGAATATTCAGCAAGAGAAGGGTTAAACTCTATGTATGTGCAGATGATCACAAAATTGCTTTCAGAATTCAGGTTGGAGATGCGCAAATCGAAGCAGGTGTTATTCAACAACTCAGTGATTGTCTAAAAGACATTATTCTTTGGATGGCTCAGAGAAAGTTGAAAATGAATAATTCAAAACCTGAAATTATTTGTATGGAACTAAACAGCAACTTTCAAAAGTTAATATCTCAAATGTAAACGTAGATGGAGTTGAAGTGAAATGTGTTGATCATGTGAGAGACCTTGGGGTGTTAATGGAAAATAATCTTAGCTTCGATGGGCATTACAGAAATAAATGTCAAAATTGCGCATGTCCAACTGAGGAATCTGAAAGGAAGACACCTGTAAAAAAAAATCAACTGAAATTTTGGCGCATGGACTTATTCATTCTCACATTGATTTCTGCAATGGACTGTATTGTGACATTCCTGCTTATCAGATAGACAGACTTCAAATGGTTCAAAATCAAGCAGCCAGAATAGTCACGAAATCATCATTTGACCAAACACGTGCTGAAATTCTAAAATCTCTGCACTGGCTGCCAGTAAGGCCGAGAATCATGTGAGCCCCGCCAAGCGAATTTGTGTCTTCGAGCATTCCGGCATGACAAATTTTAACTGCGCATGCCCAGTCATTCAGAGGGGCCAGGGATATGGCTTTCTGTCCGAAGGTTCCTCTTGATTCACTGCTTGTATGAGCGAACAGCGAAGGTTCTGGCGAGACTGCGCGGATGCGCAGGCTCGCTTGAACCTTCGCTGCTCGCATAGGCGATAAGTACCAAAATCGCTTGACGGGGCCCATGTTAAAAATACTGGTAACTGTTTTCCGTGTTGTCCAAGGAACTGCACATGCATACTTGGCATCTATGTTCAAACGTGTCCAGGGACATTACACATTAAGATCGTCGTGTGATGTACGCTTTATTGTTCCTAGAACAAGAACAAGGATTGTTGACAGATTAGTTGCTGTGATGGGGCCAAAAATTGTGGAATGCTCTGCCAAAAGTGTTAATGAAACAAGTTTCAGAAAGAAAATGAAAACACATTTGTTTTCAAAGTTTTATCATTGACATTTTAATTAACTCTGTGAAGCGCAACAGATTATTTATGTGCCTAGAGAGACTGTCTGGATCAAAAGATTGAAAACTCAGAGACCGCATGGCTGTAACGTCAAAGACGCTAGTTTGCCGTTGCAATTACGGCGCTAGTGACGTTAAGAACGTTTGGCGGTTTACGCCGTGTATAACATTGACGTTACGTCCTTTTCTTTCTTTTTGTTTACTTCTGGAAAATTGTAATGGCGGCTTAAAATGTAGTTTCTAGTGAATTCGTATTACTGATGAAGGCCTACTGCCGAAATATTTAAAGAAGAGTGAAATTTATTAAATTGTCTATCTTTCTTCCCTCTGGAGTACCCACAAAATATTGTAATTCATTATACATTTTCCGCTTTATATATGTATTGGTATTTGTATTAAAGTCGCCAAAAGTTGGAATCAGCGTCTCCAAAATGACAAGGACGTTAAACCTCAACTAAAAAAAAGGAACACCATTGGGACCATGAAATTTTTTTCGAGACTGGAGTAGTTCGAACCAGCGAGTGTTAATAATTCACTTGTTTAGGAGGTACAATTGGGATATATTTCTTTTGTTCTAAAATGTGTAGGTATGCTGTGTGTGCTCGTTAGAATCGCCTCGATCGAGGCGATTCTAATGCTTACACACAACATACATTTTCAACGTACATTTTCAAAATGAACAAAAAATATGGGAGAACATCTGGGGACCCAAGCACGAGTTCGACTCATCCTCGATAAAGGTGTCATTCTGTTCGAGTCTCTGTAGCTTCACTTCGGATTTTGGCGGTTAGGGCCTCTTAAAATATCTAATTTCAATAACAAATTTAATAGCCCACCTTGTATAGAGAACTCTAGGACCAGTAACTCAAAAACTAACAACATCTTTATTCAACAAATCGTTACAACAATGATCATTTAATATGACAAACATACTACTATTTTTGCTGAAAAATGTTAGTAGCTATTGCATATCAGCAAAAATACCAACGTTTTGATATTGTACTTGCTAGAACAGTTAATAATTTGACCACTAAAGAGCTAGTTGAGCTAAAGATGTTTTAACAACTGATCCTCCCTCCCCCTACATGTGTTTACAAGATGACATTTTTACTCGAAACAAAGATTGTTGGTACTCGCTAGAAATGTCCCATAGTGGCGATTCTAACCATACAATGGGTTAAACCATTTTGCCGGTCACCGCCCATCGGGGCTTGAAGTAATACTAACAATCACAATCTATATTTGCAGAAAAAAAGATTGATTTCTTCTGAAAACGTCATTTTGTTCAAGACATAAACAAAATTATTTTCTCACACATGGGACATGAATATCCCTTTTTATTACATTGTGTGATTTCTTTGTCTAAAACTTCTGTGACGGTCTCGCCCACTGTCTCATTTTGTCAATCATGGCATTCTATAAGAAACATGTACATTGCAATGGAGCTAGTTCTCCCCTAAACTGGCTTCTGTTGTATGTTTCGTTAACCAAGGAAGCACATTTTCTATTTCTCCCTTGATGCACATTTTTAACAGCCGCAATGACAAGTCCTTGGTGAAAATATAGAAATAGATTCCCAGGAAAATTACAGCCTACCAATGACCCCAAAAAGGAAGATTCTAACACAGCGCGCCTATATAGGCAATGGAAAACAACTGTGTTTTATTCTACAACAAATCACGGCTAGGAAGAGCGTGACAAGTGACGTCATTAAAAACTGCCAATTGATGACGTCACTAGCCGATGTCCTTGACGTTATACGGTGTAACGTCATTTTCTTGCATCGAAATCTTAGAAAAGGATGTAAATGCATGTGTTTCAGTCGTTAATTTTAGCGGGATTTCTTCTAACAATGGCGAAAAGTTGTGAGATTTTGAAGGAAACAACAACATTATTACCGATTTTCAGCGTGTTAGAATCGAAATAGATCAGTTGTAGTCTGTGATTTGTTGAGTAATAAATCACAGTTTGTCGTTCAGTTGTAAGTAGACAAATCCCCACGCTACGCGCTCGTGATTTGTCTACTTTACAACTGACCTCCAAACTGTGATTTATTACTCAACAAATCACAGTTAGAGCTAATCTATTTCTTAAGTAACCGACAATGAGGAAACACGAAACACAAACAGCATAGCAACCAGCTCCCTCTTCCAAACAAGAGCCAATCAAGGTACAACAGGCACAATAATAATAATACATGAGCCCCGCCAAGCGAATTTGTGTCTTCGAGCATTCTGTCATGACAAATTGTAACTGCGCATGCCCAGCCATTCAGAAGGCCCAGGGATATGGCTTTCTGTCTGAAGGTTCCTCTTGATCCACAGCTTGTATGAGCGAGCAGCGAAGGTTCTTGCGAGACTGCGCGGATGCGCAGGCTCGCCTGAACCTTCGCTGCTCGCATAGGCGATAAGTGCCAAAATCGCTTGACGCGGCCCACATAACCATAAGCACATACAACATGAAGAGCCCTGTCAGAAAATCCGACAAAGCCGGTCAGTATTTAAAATTTTTATGAAATGAACATTCAGCGTGTGTCATGTGAGAAAGAAATCACGAAATGTATATGCACTGTAGTTCTCAGAAAACGACTGGTTTTCATTTCAAATTGACAACTGCATGTAAACGATCGTTTTGAAAATGAATTACAGCAGCTTACTGGAAAAAAATGTTTAAACAACTTCCTTTAGAAGGACTCTGCCTTTTTTGCTCTATGTGTGAAGGTGTCATTTCTGTTTTCCTGGACTTTTGCATACATTTTATGATTCACAACACATCTTTAAAGTTGATGGGTTAGAAAAAATAATAAATTATGGGGTTAAGACCAAGACAAGGAAATCTCAGGCTTATTTTCAGTTAATTCCCGTCTCGTACAAGGCATAGCCTAGCATTAGACTTAAATGAACTGAATGTTTGCCTAATATTTCCTTGTCTCGGTCTTAACGTGAGCATAGATTCTATTAAGCTAAATCCACAAGATTCAGAACAATTCGTATATAACTTGATATAAATAACTTTCTGCTTCCTATTTCTACCATGGCGACACAGCACAGCTTGCTGTATACAACTTGTGTACCCAACCACTTTCCCGCCAACTGCAGACGTCTGATTATTCTTGTTAAAGTATGAACAGTTATACGTTGTGCCTTGTATCTTTCTTTGAAACGTCAGGTTGATTAATGCTCCATCCAGTACAGGTGCATGAAATTTTCAACCATACCTCGCCACAATTAGACTTTTTGGCATAACTGTTTGCCATGATTCTTTACAAACATGTGCTGAGTCATAACCCTATGACTTTTATTTTCATTGGCCAAGAGACTTGTCTTTGAAAAAGTTGTATCTGTTAAGCTCTATGGAATACGACATCTGTTCCAAACTCTGTTGGTCCCATCTACAAAAAAATCTATGTTACTAACACAGTATCGATCATGATACATCTTAACAAAGTTGAATCGTGTAGTCACACAGGTGTCGAATGTATCTCCTGTGATCTGTATTAGGCTGACTGTGACGACGTCCAGATGATCTCATTTGCACTGACACCTATTAGGGCCCTTGTCTATGTAATCTCCTGTACTTCAAATACTATGTTAGATACGCTATCAACAGACTACCACAGGTGAAAGGAAAGTAATCTGCATATTCACAACTTCCTACCCGTCTCTGTATAAATTCCTGTCATCTGGCAAGGCTCCAGGATCAGACGCATTACCTGCTGAGATCTACAAAGCAGGAGGTAATACCTCCAGGTATGTGCCATATACCGTGGCATCTCTTTATTGTCAGTTGGTGGGAAGGTCTTTGAAAGAGCTCTAATTAACCGACTAAATGAACACATTGAACAGTCAGAGCTTCTACCAGAAATGCAATTGGATTCAATATGACATGATCTTCACAGCTTCAGGAGAAATGCTAGGAAGATAATGTGGACCTCCTCATGACTTTTGTTGACCATGGTCTAAGGAATGCAATTGACATGGTCATTCGTTAGGGCTTTTGGTGAATTTGGCTGTCAAATTAAGTCCATAAAACCAGTGAAGTAGTTCAACAATCATATGCTTGCACGGGTCCAGAATGATGGTGAGTTTTCTGATTCATTTCCTGTGGCAAATGGAGTCAAGCAAGATTGTTTACTAGCCCAAACGCTGTTCAACATGATGTTCTCTGCTATGCTCATAGATGCTTTCCAGGATGATGACACTCGCATACATATTAGGTATCGCGGTGATGGGAAGCAGGTTGCAAGCCAAATGAGATGAGTTCCGTAGATCATAAACTTGATTCCTGAGACAGCTATGACCTCGCAATCAACCTGAAAAAAGATTTTTTTATCAACCAGCACCTGACAAGCCTTATATGGAGCTCACCATCACTATGCAAGGTTAAAGACTGCAAGTGGTAAACAAGTTGTCCTACCTTGGTAGCACATTGTCAAGAGTCGTGCACATTGATGATAGAGTCAATGCCAGGATTGCTAAAGCTCGTGCAGCAGTGGCTGACTACGTGGTAGTGTTTTAGACGAAGTGGAATCAGACTTGAGTGGAGTCTAACTGTTGGTTTTCTTTTGCTCCAGCATTTCAGTGGTTTCTGGCTGTCGAGTCCTCACCGTTGTTTCATCTCTGTGGTTGTTTGATGATTGTGTTCACGGAGATGTTGCACTGATGAGTTAGGAGGCCTTCATTCGTACTGAACAAATTAATTGTCTTAATCGCGACGAAAGTAGGGGCGAGGATTGTGGCCACGTAAACTCGAATTAAGCCCCCCCCCCCCCCACCCCCGTTGGAATTCGTTTCCGCCGACCGTTACAAGGCGGTTCTTCTGTCGCGGTATATTTTTGTTATAGTTTGTCTTTGGGTGTTTGTGTCGCTTATATTATTTTGTGGGAAAGTAACTGTCCTTTTGATTTTCCACTATTGATGTTTCCTTTAGGGTCTGTTGTTTCATGTTTGTGTTTCTTTCCCTTTGATGTCTCTGATGGGAGCTGTGGGTTAATTGTATCGATTCCTGATCATTGCCTCCATTTCTACTTTGACACTAAGCTGAAAGACTACAAAGCTGTCTTGATGCCAAAGTTTTGAATATTTAGTAACAAGACAGGATTCTGAACACAGTATCGTTTGTTTGTGTTGAGGTTTTACGTCACCGTCGACACTAATTAGGTCATTTATTTTTGAGACGTTGCTATGATTTTGTGGGACTTTTACCTGACATTGAGATTGCCCTACTGTCCAAAGAAACTAATGGGTTTTATGGAACTCATGGCTCACATCACTTTTCCTGGGCAGTCTTCGACCTTCTAAACGTTTTACCTGGAGTCAAGTTCGGTCGCTTCCAGCTCAGCGCGGAAGGTACCATGCTGCCCACTATGATCTATTTTATCAAGCCTCTGTTAACGGGGGCGCCCCATTGTGTCGTGAGAACAAATTGCGAAGGACCGAGCAAAGAACGATGCCTTATCAGAAAAAAAAATGTAATTATTTTCATGTGAGCCCCGCCAAGCGAATTTGTGTCTTCGAGCATTCCGTCATGACAAATTTTAACTGAGCATGCCCAGCCATTCAGAGGGGCCAGGGATATGGCTTTCTGTCTGAAGGTTCCTCTTGATTCACTGCTTGTATGAGCGAGCAGCGAAGGTTCTGGCGAGACTGCGCGGATGCGCAGGCTCGCCTGAACCTTCGCTGCTCGCATAGGCGATAAGTACCAAAATCGCTTGACGGGGCCCATGTAATCATACTGCTCTTTTTTCATCATCGTCGTCTGTAGTGTCATTCATAATTATAAGATATGTTGATAAATTTCACGCTACACTTCTAACTTTACACAATGTCAGACGGTCCCCGCCCATCGGGGCTTGAAGAAATATATGGGCTGCATGATACTTCCACGCAGAGCTGAATCCGACCCGCACACGAGTACTGGTAAACCGGGTAGAGGATCTAAGCCTGCCCAGGCAAAGCGGTGCGCACGAGTAGGACCGTCCATGCTTATAAACCATATTGGTTTCATTAGGCGACAGGACTTGAGAAGTCATTTCATCTCAATGTTGGGTAAAAATCCCACAAAATTGGAAGCAACGTCTCAAAAATGACCTTTACAGTGTTGACGGGGACGTTAAACCTCAAATCAAACAAACCTTATGTCAGTCTTAATATTGGAGACATAATATTATGTAATACGTACGTTGTAAGATATAATATGTTATACGAAAAGTAAACATATAATAAACAATACGTGAAACGTATAAGATACAAGACACAAGATATGTCACACCAGTGACCCAATTAAATGAAAAGGTGTTTATGGAACTGTATGCTCTGCATAGTATGATCATATGCAGTGGCTACCAGTGTGACTTCAGACCAGCTCGCAAATATCCTATTCACTGCGTATACATGTCTGAAAAATTAGATGTATTTCTGTGAAAAATTAACAGATACGCAATGCTTCTTCTAAATTTAACCTTAATACGACAGTTTCAAATCCCAAAAAGGTGACGAATGGGGATCTACACGGTTTGCCACTCTTAAACTGATTTTAGCAAAAACCCTTTTTGGCGTCAGTGCGCGTGTCCGAAGTCAACGAGGAAAAGGACCACTGTCTCATTACGTTAACACACCCGTGTGACATAGTGCATTTTTTCACATCTCCAAAATGGCTTCTTTTCTGATGAAAATCTGTGATATTTTTCTTATAAATACTGCAAACATAGGTTATGGGTGCTCGTTAGAACCGCCTCATTGAGGCGGTTCTAACGAGTACACACAACCTATGTATTGGAGCAGAAATAAGGAAAATAATGTTTACCCCCCTAAACCCCAGTTTTCTCTATATAAAGTGGGGTTTAGGGGGGTCTTTATTTCACAGACTTGTTCAAGTAATGTGCTTTTGAAACTAAGGAGCGACAGAGTAACAAACTGTACATTTGCTGGGATACTATTCCTACTTTTAAAGTGAAGGCCGAAAGAGTAACGAGCCTCGGAATGTCTTTGAAGTTTCGTGTATTCATGCTTTTTAAAGTGAAGGCCGAAAGAGTAACGAGCCTCGGAATGTCTTTGAAGTTTCGTGTATTCATGCATAATGGTTCCTGAAGAATATGCAACAAGAAATATAGTGTCATAATTTTTATTCGTGACTTGTAGCATTTGATTAATTTCCGCGACTACGTACAACGATTCAACGTGTAATTTAGGTCCCTATTGTTTTGTTTCTATCTATCAAGTCTCACCCAAGTATTTACATGCCATGATGATATGTCTGACATCTTACGCATTAGATAGTATGTCTTCCGTTTAGCATGCAATGCCTTACGCCTTATCTGTTAATATTTACGTATCATGGAAATGGTTAGACAAGAAGCGGGAAATTTTCCAAGACTGTCAGCGGTATAGACGATAGACTACATATTATGTCTAGCTTCTTACATCTTACATTACATTCCCAACCGTGTGGGTTGGGAATGTAATGTAAGATGTAAGAAGTTAGACATAATATGTAGTACCTGAGACTGGCTAGCTTAAATAAGACCAAATGGTCGGTACAGGCTTTCGTTCATTTGGCTGAATGTAAATTTGCTCAGACAGACAAGCTTTTTTACTGACAGGTTGATCATTCATTTCCGTATGCAAATAGAAATCACAGAGTCAATTTACATAATGCATGTTCAATATTTGCACAATGTGATTGCTCAGCTGAAATGGTCTCTTGAAACCGTTAAAGTCTGGTTATTAAACATTAAAAGAACTCGAAGATGATATAATAGGGTATTTATAAACTAAATGAAAACAGGATCAAAATAGTTTAAGTAAATTGCACTTTATAAGGAAGTTAGGTTTTGTCCAAGGTTCTATAATTAAGGCGTAACTATACCAAATTTAGTGACATTTCTGATATTTAATCTTCATCAGTGTGTCTCAACCCCAAAGTTCTGAAACCGAAACGGATGATGGACAAGTCCCAGCAAACACAGCACATCCCCCCTCCGAGCACACACCGACCGACGCAGATCATGCGGCATGTCAACTGGAGGCATCAGGCAAGAGACGCCTACATCAGGACTAATAGGCGTCCCCCACCGAGCCAACATCAGCAAACGACAGAAACGCTAGGAATGATCAAATCAACGAGAAAATATGATAAATGCAGAACAGGTTTTGTTTATAAATCGCACTCTCGTTTAAGGAGCAGAAGACGATTTCAGGAGCGGCACACCGGCAGTCAAACTTGTTCCATGAGGCTTCGGTTAAAGACATGGTTAAGCAGATACAAGAAATGCATAGAACTTGATGGTGACTATGTTGAGAAAGTGCGACGATCGCTTGACTTAAACAACATTTGGTGTTTTAGCAACGTCATATTGACTTAAGGGGGCTCCAGTTACCCGTACCATACGTATCTGTTATGGACATATTTTTGTGTTTTAATATGTCATTTTTGTTTTCATAATAGATGGGATGTTGAAATTAAGATAGATGTAAATTCTTTGTTTCACTACGACTGTTGTGTGATTTTTTAACAAAATTCTACAAGCTTTACGAATAACCGTTGTACATTTCACAATTTTTTTTTGTTTGTTTGTTTAAGGATAGACTACACCTTTGGAAAATCGTCATCTTTAAATGATTCTGTCTCAACCTTAACGAGGCACAATCCAATTATGTTTGAGAAATAGATCAGCTCTAACTGTGATTTATTGAGCGATAAATCACAGTTTGGAGGTCAGTTGTAAAGTAGATCAAATCACGAGCGCGTAGCGCGCGTGATTTGCCTACTTACAACTGACCGACAAACTGTGATTTATTACTCAACAAATTACAAAATAGAGCTGATCAATTTCGATTTTAACAGGCTGAAAATCGGCAATAATGCTGTTGTTTCCTTCAAAATCTCACAACTTTTCGCCAGCGTTAGAAGAAATCTCGCTAAAAATTATTGACTGAAACACATGCATTTATATCCTTTTCTAACGTTTTCGATGCGAGAATATGACGTTACACCGTCTAATGTCAAGGAAATCGACTAGTGACGTCATACATTGGCAGTTTTTAATGACGTCACCCTTCACGCTCTTCCTTGCCGGTGACTTGTTGTAAATAAAACACAGTTATTTTCCATTGCCTATATAGGCGCGGTGTGTTAGAATATAAATTTCTTTGTTTGTTTGTATTGGAGTTTAACGGCTCGGTCAACACAATTTAGGTCATCTTTGAGCCGGCCAGTTATATGTTATACATTAAAATCTAAGAAACTGAAGTTTAATACAAACTATTGTATAAATTGTGAAATAAAGTAGTATAGATGTTATTAACTAAAAAGTAAAATAAATGAGTTTTTTTTTCATTTTTGGATTCATTTTTTTTTTTACTATTTGCTTAAAAAGAGCCATTTTCCATGGATAGGCATCACAAGTACATGCTCTCTCTACAATAATGTACCACAGATTGTTTTCTAGCCTTGTTCAAAAGAAATACTTTGTAAGTTTTATCTTCTTGAACGAAAACAATTGTTTTTTTTTTCTGAACCAAAGTTTAATTTTATCCCAAATGGAATGAGATATCAAAATTCTGTGATGTATTTATTAAGTTGGGACTTCAAAGAACATTTGCACCAAATATTATGCAATTTGGGTGCTTATTTAAGAAACTGAATCACGTTGAAGACAGGCATCCACACAGAATGTTCATTTGCTGTCTTTTAAAACTATTTTAAAAAGGACGGACTGGGCTGATACAGCAGCCCCTTGCCAAATTTACCAATTAGCGTTCACAATAATTAATTCTTGACGTGTTTTAATTCATTAAACATGTATTTTGCTTAAACTTTTCATTTTGTACTCCTGGACATTCATCAACTGCCGACAGGTAAATTATTGACCTTGATGCTAAATATGTGCATAATGGCTTCACACCTTTTTAAAGACCTATAAATTTATTGAAGATGAAGAAGAGGAGTTTTATGGCCCTTAACCAAGGTTTGATGTACAATATTTAATTTGTTAGAAGAATTAAATCGCCTAAGCATGCTTTATTTGAAACAAAAACAAATCTCTGAGAGTAAAGAGCTAATTTAAGATTTCTTCAAATTGCAAACTTATTTAAAAGATGAAAAGCCAGACTTTTGAAATAAGATGTGCACTAGAAAAAGGATTAATAAAATGTAAATCGTGAAAAATGCAAAAAATTCTGGTATCATGGTGTAGTCTATCTTAGGGACAAAGCATAAACCCCAGTTTACCACGTGTAGGCCTTGTATATGCCCTAACCATTATCGTCTCAGAAGTTTAAAAAAAAAAAAATCTTTTCTTGACCATTGCTTTCGCTTCTATTTTTGTTTTATTTAAGATGACTGCGTACGTACGTGTGGTTGGGCTGGGCTCAGTACTAGCATAGGAGTTCTTAGCATTCGGCTAGTTCTTTGTCTTGATAACTTGAAATTTATTCATTGCTTATCGTTTAATGAACAATCTTGCAAAACCCACTTTCTATAGAGCAAACCTAGGGTTTTCAATGGATCTACTATGTTCCTTATTTCTGCTTCAAAACATAGACTGTAGGTACCCGTTATTACCGCCTTAACGACCATCCATAATCTATGTTTAGTAGCAGAAACAAAAATAAAAAAAAAACATTTCTTGTAGAAAAAAACGTCATGTAATAAACAGATTTATCATATGACGTCGTGTCTGAGAATGTAATAACGCCATATAATAAATGGAGTTCATTTAAGAAATAGATCAGCTCTAACTGTGATTTGTTGAGTAATAAATCACAGTTTGGAGGTCAGTTGTAAAGTAGACAAATCACGAGCGCGTAGCGCGCGTGATTTGTCTACTTGCAACTGACCGACAAACTGTGATTTATTACTCAACAAATCACAGCATAGGGCTGGTCTATTTCGATTCTAACACGCTGAAAATCAGCAATTATGTTGTTGTTTCCTTCAAAATCTCACAACTTTTCGGCATTGTTAGAAGAAATCCCACTAAAATTATCGACTGAAACACATGTATTTATATCCTTTTCTAACGTTTTCGATGCGAGAAAATGACGTTACACCGTCTAACGTCAAGCAAATCGACTAGTGACGTCATAAATTGGTAGTTTTTAATGACGTCACCCGTCACGCTCTTCCTTGCCATGATTTGTTGTAGAATAAAACACAGTTATTTTGCATTGCCTATATAGGCGCGCTGTGTTAGAATTGGATTTTTGAACGATTACGGTGTGTTTTTGATCGATTACTCGTGTTCTATGGCTTTCGTCTAAAAAAACTCGTTCACTATCGCTCACTCGTTTTTTTTAATTTCTCCGTAATCAATCAAAACAACAAAATAAACTGTTTATTTCGATGCATGTTTTACCTTTGAACTTTCAAATTCAACCAGTCTGATTTCCAACCAAAATTGCCCCTGTCAGGGCATGGATTTCAGGAGGCGTGGTTAAATTTGAAAATCAGTCGCCATCTTGTTTTCTTTTCATTGCCAAAATCATCATTTGCTTGAAATACACACGCAACAATGTCATGAAAGTAGAACTGTACTGCCAAGACAATCATGCTTTATCTTCGTGTTGCATGTCTTTCCTCAAAAACGTCAAATGGACGCGAAAACTGAAGTCTAATTTCAATGATTTTATCAGATTTTCCGTAAAACGTCAACAATTGTTATTGTTGTTAACAAACGACATCAGCAACCTCGCCTAGCAATTATGACGTCAAAACATTAGAAATGAAATAATTCGCTGAGTGAATTCACTGAGAAATCTCAGTAAATCACTACTGAAAATGTAATAAATTCAGTTATGCACTAGTGGATAAAATAAGCAAATTGGTTAGATACGCCCGTAACGTTACCCGTACGGCGTCCTTAAAGACGTTGCGGTTCCTTATGGATATTGTGCAAACATACATAACGAAAACACGCCTATAGAAATAGGCTGTAACCTTTATCACCGAAAAAGCGAAAATTTTCAGCTGAAAAATTGTGATATTTTTTTCTCATTTCTTTTAGAGCAGAAATAAGAAAAATAAGGTTTATCCCGGTAAACCCCAGTTTTACTGTGTAAAAGTGTGGTTCAAAGGGGTCAAAATTATATATCGTGATATATCTCAAAAAATTTTCACGTTAGATAACAGGAAACCGCTTTTTTATCTTTAAAACGTTTCATCCTTTATGCTTCCCATTATAATGACAGCCTTGCTGTCTTTTTACCATCTAAAACCTAGAATTAACTCGAAACTCGATCTACGAGTTTTCAAGATCAATGGACTGAAGCATATGGGAGGGTTTCGGGCGCTCAAATGTCTTAGCTAAACTTTATGGTTTTTGGTTTTACAGTTTTTAATGGCGCGTGTCTTTTCATTTTTATGGTAACTTAACCGGGCCTACGTTAGAAAGTGAAGCCTGTCCCTCTCTTTATTTTGCTGCATCTAATTTATGAGTGTTCTGAAATATACTGTGCAAAATCTTGTCTTTTTAGCTCACCTGGGCCGTCACCACGTTTAACCAGTTAAATCTCTGCAGCCTGCAGGCTGATCTATGTCATTTCTCATCTGTTGCATGTCTATGGCGGGGAACGATTACGTAAGCTTTTTATCGAATTCGAGTAAAACCTTTGGTTGCGATGACAACCACAAGGTCCAGTAGACTTACAATGGGAAAATGGTTGCCAGTCTTGTAAACGCTCTGGAGGCCACAGTTTTGGTCCAATCATAAACGAAACTTGATAAAAATGATAATCATTACAATACCTCAGTCAAGTTCAAATATGGGTTTTGTCGGGTCAAAGAGTAGGTCAGTAGATCGACTCATTGAAAAACATTGTGAGCACTATAGAGGCCACAGCTTTGGTCCAATCATCATCGAACTTGGTCAGAATGATCATCTTGACAATAGCTGGGCCAAGTTTGAATATGGCTCATGTCGGGTAAAAATAGGTCAATATGTCAAATCATGAAAAAAAAACCTTGTGAGCACTCTAGAGGTCACAGTTTTTTTTTTTTCAGTCTCCATCAAACCCGGTCTGAACGATCATCAAATATGCGTCACGTCGGATAAAAAAGGTCAGAAAGTTAAATCTTAGAAAAACGATTTGAACATTCTAGAGGCCTCAGTTTTGTTTTCTGTCATGATCAAACTTGGTCAGAATTATCATCTAGACAGAAACTGGGTCAAGTTTGAATATGGTTTATGGCTGGTCAAAAGTAGGTCTGAAGGTTAAATTATAGAAAAATCTTGTTAGCGCTCTAGAGGCCAAAGTTTTGGCCCAATCATCATCAAAATGGGTTAGAATGATTTATTTTGATGTCGGGGATCCAAAAGTAAGTCAGTATGTTTAATAATAGAAAAACCTTGTGAGCAGGGTAGAGGCCACAGTTTTGGTTCATTTATCACTGATCTTGGTCAGAATGATCATCTTGACAATATCTGGGTCAAGTTCGAATGTGGGTCATGTCGGGTCAAACAATAATTCATTATGTTAAATCATAGAAAAACAAACATTGTGAGCATTCTAGATACCACAGTTTTGGTCTAATCATCATCAGTCTTGATCAGAATGATCGTCTTAAGAATATCTAGGTCAGTTTGAATATGGGTCATGTCGGGTCAAAAAGTAGGTTAGTATGTTAAATCATAGAAAATTATTATGAACAGGCTAGAGGCCACAGTTTTTAGTCCAGATACCATCGACGCTAGTCAAAATAATCATCTTGACAATATCTGGGTCAACTTCGAATATGAGTCATTCAGGTTAGAACATAGAAAAAAACATTGTGAGCATTCTAGAGGCAGTTTTGGTCCAATCATTATTAAAATTGGTCAGAATGATCACTTTGACAATATATGGGCCAAGTTTGAAGATGGGTCATGTCGGGTCAAACAGTAGGTCAATAGGTCAAATCATATAAAAACATCGATCTTGATCAGAATGATCATCTTGACAATATCTGGGTCAAGTTCGAATATGGGTCGTGTCATCGGATTTTCTCGAAGCTTACGTATAAGTAAGTCAGGGGTAAAAGTTGGGATGAGTTCATAAATTGCCAATGTCAGCCTATAACTCGTAGAGTTATTTCCAATTCTTTGCTAAACATCACGGAAACATGCCTATACAAATACATGGTAAATTTTACCGCCAAAAATGACAATTTTGAAATGAAAAATTGTGATATTTTTCTTATTTCTGCTCAAAATATAGATTGTGGGTACTCGTTAGAACCGCCTCATCGAGGCGGTTCTAACGAATACCCACACGCTATATTTTAGGGCAGAAATAATAAAAAATAAGGTTTACCCCTGTAAACCGCAGTTTTACTATATAAAAGTGGGGTTCAAGGGGGTCAAAATTATATAGGCGTGTTTGCGTAATGAATGTCCATTTTTTGACTCTGTCATCACCATAAGTCCCTCAGCTTTAATCGGATCTTCCTGAAACCAACATATAAGTAGGGCGGGGATAACTGCTTGCATTAGTTAAAAAAAACTTACGAGGCGAGCCAGTCTATCATAGACTTATGTCCCTTCGATTGCTGAAAATGCCTATTTTAGACATTATCATCACCAAAAGTACCTTACCTCAGGATCATCCTGAAACTTACATGTAAGGTTGAATGAGTTTGAAAACTTACAATGTTGGCATAATACGCATAGAATTATGTCCCCTTCTCTGTTGAAAATGACTATTTTGAAGTGTGTCATCACCATAAATACTTTAGTGTTCGAGCCTCGCTCGGGTCACATGTGAGACGCCAAGTTCTGCAACTGAAGGTCAGGTGGTTTTTCTCCGGGTACTCCGGTTTTCGCCCACCTCTGATTAACGATCCGCTCGATATGAGTGAAATAATCTTGAAAGGGCCGTAAAACCAAAACCAAAAATACTTTAGTTTTGATCGGATCTTCCTGAAACTAGGTTGGGGATGAAAATTCGCTGGTGATTTCGGCCTATCTCTCATAGTTATGTTCCCTTGATTGCTGAACATGCCTGGTTTTGACCTTGTCATAAGCATAAGTCCTAAAGTAACGATAGCTTTGAATCTGCAAGCTCAGGTGAGCGATATCGGACCATCATGGTCCTTGTCCATAAATGGACAGTTTGTTTTCTCTCCTGTAATGTTAGCTATGATCAGTAAGCGAATGAAACAAAACCAACTCAGAATGACAGTCAGCAGGGAAACTACTGTGTATGTGGGTTGTGCAGAGCGTGCATAACAGAGAAATTTATGACATTTGTGCCCACATCCTCGGTTTCAGTGCAATATCATATCTAACAAAAACGGATGGTCCGCATCGGCACATTATAGACTTGTATATTAAAGCAGAACAGGTGGCAGGTATTGGAATGGCCAAGAAGTGTTACTTAATACAGTCCTAATTAAGAAATAGAACAGCTCTAGAAGTGAATTTTTGAGCAAAAAAAAAACATAGTTCGAAGTTGACATTACGAAAACACGCCAATACATATATATTGCAACTTTACCGTCCAAAACAAAAGAGAAAATTTTACGGTGAAAAATGTCCTATTTTTCCTATTTCTGTTCAAAATATAGATAGTAGGTACACGTTAGGACCGAGGCGGTTCTAACGAGTACCCACAATCTATATTTTAGAGCAGAAATAAGAAAAATAAGGTTTATCCCCGTAAACCCCAGTTTTACAATATAAAAGTGGGGCACAAAGGGGTCAAAATTATATAGGCGTGTTTTTGTGGTGTCTAATCACGCATGAGTGACTTGAAAATAAATGGCAAGTATTTTTTTTGGTTACATTTGTCTTCCCTGTGATTTGTTTCAGAATAAACACTGCCTTTATATAATCGTCGTTAAAATCCTTGTCAGAGTCGTAGATACATCCCATTGGACTTCAGTGCTTACTCGCCCCCGCCAATCGGGGCTTAGAAAAATAGATTGGGTTACATTTTGCTTCCACGCAGAGTTGAAACTGACCACACATGCGTACTGGTAAACCGCTTAGAAGGACTAAGCCTGCCCAGGCAAAGTGGGGTTATCCTTTGGAACCAAGGAGTACACCACAGAACTGAAAAATATGAAGTGTGCATGTTTTCTGGAGCAGACTAGCTAGTTTCGGCCAATTAGGCCCATTATGACATATCAACATTAAAACTAGTGTTGGGGTCTGATCTACAATACGATTGTCAATAATAAGAGCATCACCAAAACTGTCAGCACTGGGGGTCAAATTGGATGTTTTTTGTTTGTTTGTTTGGTTTGAGGTTTAACGTCCCCGTCAACACGTCAATGTTTCTCATGAACACCTATATAAACCACATTGTATTAAGGAGACTGAGCTTTTAGAAGGGTGTATGAAATACAATTTTATATATTCACTTTACATTTTTCTTCTGTGAAACTTAGCATGTGAGTGCTCGTTAGGACCGCCTCATCGAGGCGGCACCGACAATCCCTATTTTAAGCAGGAAAAACATCATACATTTGTAAAAAAACAGATATATTTTATAGTTCTTTCTCGCCAGCTCTGGTAATAAAATATCAATTCTGACAGTCAAAAGCATTTAGAGATTAAAATCTGATAACAAAATAGAGATATTTCAGAAAAACGTCAGTATTTGGTAGAGGTGTATTCTGGTACGGCAGAGCGGGAACGACAAACGATGTTTTGAATATCTAAATGCTAAGCCATTTAGTGTTTTTCAGTCCCTTTTGCAGTTAACCGTGCACCATTTAAAAGACTCCCAGGGTGAACACAACCATCTCAGCCAACGGAAAAAAGAGAAGAAAACGACGTGACATGAAGGAAGACCACCCACAACACACACACACACACACACACACACACACACACACACACACACACACACACGCACGCACGCACATTACCGAAAAAAATGCTGGGGGTTCAACGCCACAGATATTGAACTGGTCCACAACTGAATATAGATACATTCATGATAATAGTAACAAACTGGTCCGCACCGAAAAATTCCATCGCCGAGATCACAGAAGTCAAAACGTAGAACTTAAAAAATATGGCTCACGCTTTTACGTTTTGGAGTGGCCGAGATAAAGTCAAAAGTCTGGATCAGACTGAGACTAGTAACCGGTTTTGTCGTGTAAGTTAAATGACTATTTTTTTTCTGCTCCAGACGTTCACGTTCTGCCAATGTTCATGTTTGGTGTGATTTCGGTCATGCTGAAGACTCAGCTAATCCATATATGCCTAGCGACGCTTTCTGGTACACCGGTCCCTTTCTGAGACATTTGCAGACTGTGCAGACCAAGATCAGATGCCGCAGAATGCTTAAAGGACATTCATTTTTTTTTGTAAAATTTGCCACAAACAAAAACAAAATAGAAGTGAAGGTAATGATCAGGAATCGATACAATTAGCCCACAGCTCCCACCAGAGACACCAAGGGGAAAGAAACAAAACATGAAATAACTTGACCCTAATGGAAACATCAATAGCGGAAAGCCAAAAGGACAATTACTTTCCCACAAAATTAGTAAATATCCGGAAATCTTATCTCTAGCAGCAACAGATGTGTTTACCCACGTGACCTAGGGACAAGCTTTCTGTGCTGCAGAGATAACATCTGTGTATTTGTATAGAAATCAGTGAGTTTGCATGGAATCAGTTCTATGCTTTTCACAGTTTGTTCATGTTATATCAAACTGTCAACAAAAATGTTCTTGGGGACGGTGTAATAGTGAGAGCAGATATGCAGACAGGCCACACGTGGAAAAAGTTGACTTTGTGCCATTTCCAAAGCTCACAAAAAGCATGGAAAAGTGAGCTTCGAACAACTTAATGCCAATAGGAGCTTTTTTTCATGACGTACTTCCGGCTCTAAAAATAGAACGGGAAAAGCCCTGGCCGTCATCTGTCGTATTGCTTCAAAGGCAGTGGGTCAGATAAAGTGTTAATTACAGTGTAAAACAGTGGAATTCTTTTAAACTTTTGGCGAATTCTAATGTAAGATAAAGGGAGAAACACCGATATGCTGCCAGATGTGAAATTTCGCATTACGAAATGGTGTATGAATGTCATTTGACGTGTCACCAGTAACAATTCTGATTCTGGTTCTGATATATTGTACATACGACCCAACAGGGCCCTCTCTCTCTCTCTCTCTCTTTCTCTCTCTCTCTCTCTCTCTCTCTTAGCGCCCGAACAATTAGCGAGCGCACGCAAATGTAAATTACAGTTTGTCGTTAAAGGTGCATTATTGAGCTATCGGGCTTCAAAAATGAAAAGCGTGTTTTTCGGTTTTATTTCTTCTATTCATGTAGTTTTGTCATTTGTAATCTTCTGAAACCAAATACCACGTCAGAACTTTGTGAAAATCGTCGTTTTCATTTTTGTTTATTTGTTGTTGTTGGGAATTCCAATCTAAAAATATTCCTGTCACGTGACAAATAGCGCCGGAAACATCACTGCGGCGAACAATAAGATGGCGACCTCCGGTTCATCTGAGGAAAGTAGAATTTTTAGTCCAAATTACAAGTATTTGACTTTCAACGGCACTGACACAATACTATCATGCATGTTAATATGTTATCAAATGCTAAAGCATCAATTTACAGGCAAGAAGATCATTTTGCCGTCAATATCTAATGATGAATTTCTGAATCGATGAGAATTGACATGGGGTCGTTTCAAAGATATACATGTGAGAGTACATGTATGATGTGGGTATTTGTTAGAATTAGACGATACTAGCAATAACCTTTTGATTTGTTTGATTTGAGGGTTAACGTCCAAATTAACACTGTTTAACGTCCCAATCAACACTGTATAAGTACTTTTGGAGACATAGCTTACAATTTTGTGGGACTTTTATATACCCGACATTGAGATGAAATGAGATCTCATTCGCTGTCGCCTACGGGCCTCCGTGGCCTAGTGGTTAAGGGCGCTGACTCTTGATCATTAGGTCTCTCACCGCTGTGGTTCGATCCTCGCTCGGTCATATGTGAGACGCCAAGTTCTGCAACGGAAGGTCAGATGGTTTTTCTCCGGGTACTCCGGTTTTCGCCCACCTCTGATTAACGATCGGCCGTAAAACCAAAACCAAAAAAAAAAAAAAAAATTCCCTGTCGCCCAATGAAACCAATAGGGTTTATATGAATGGGCGGCCCGACTCGCACCGCTTTGCCTGGGCAGGCTTGGATCCTTTAGGCGGTTTACCAATACTCCTAAGCTGTCGGTTTAAGCTCTGCCTGGCAGCATCATGCAGCCGACCTATTTCTTCAAGCCCCGCCATGGGAGCCGAGCAAGAACTTTTTAATACCGAAACATAAGAGAAACACTATCCATATTCGCACCGCCCATCGGGGCTTGAAGAAATATATGGGCTGCATAATGCTTCCACGCAGAGCTGTAACTGACCCGCACACGAGTACTGGTAAACAGCTTAGAGGATCTAAGCCTGGGCAAGCAAAGCGATGCGAGTCCGTCCATTTGTTTCACTGGGCGACAGAGCTTGAGAAGTCATTCATCTCAATGTCTGGTAAAAGTCCCACAATATTGTTATCAACGTCTCCAAAATGACCTTTACAGTGTTGAAGGGGACGTTAAACGTCAAACCAAACAAACAAACGTGCACCAGGACCTTTCTACTCACTGATACTGGGATCGGCCACATTTTACCATTACTTGCAGATTTACAGCACACATCAATCTTGCAATTACGGTAGAGGTCTTAACCTGCACAGCGACGGCCTCGGTAGCTCAGTCGGATGCGCGTCTGACTGGTGATCATGGGGAAGCAGGCTCGATACCTGCCGGGGTCGGCAATATTCTTTCGCGGGGATTGATCATGAAATCTTTTCTACGGTCATTCTCTCCATTCCGCTGGTCCAAGAAGGGCAGTTGTCAGTTTCTGGCGAAAGAATGTGCACTCTCCTGGTTACCTTTTACGTATAAGCCTGCCCAGGAAAAGTAAACTGACAGGCTCAAAAACGGCCTTAATAGTGTTGACTTGGCCGTAAACCCCAAAACAAACAAAGTTAACCTGCATAGGGGATGACTCTCCCTGAACAGGGCGCCTCCGGTTTGTTTGTTTGATTTGAGGTTTTACGTCCCCGTCAGCACTTTAAAGGTCATTTTGGAGACGTTGCTTCCAATTTTGTGGGACTTTTACCCGACATTGAGATGAAATGACATCTCAAGCCCTGTCGCCCAATGAAACCCATAGGGTTTATTACCATGGGCGGTCCGCCTCGCACCGCGGTTCCTGGACAGGCTTAGATCCTCTAAGCGGTTTACCAGTACTAGTGTGCAGGCCGGATTCAGCTCTGCGTGGAAGCATCATGCAGCCCATATATTTCTTCAAGCCCCTATGGGCGGGGGCCGGTGCCTCCAGTTAAACGTTCCGATCCAAAGGGCGGTGCGCATTTTGACATCCATCGCTGTAAATGGTGTTCAGACACCGAAATAATCATCGCCGGGTCGAACCGAGGGACTCTGGCATCTGAGTCAAGTGCACTAACCACTCTGGGCTTAACCACTGAGCTGTCACGCTCAGTTTATTACATAAACTCCAGGTTTGCAGGATGAAACTCTGCACAGTAATCGGCTCTTTCGCTGTACATTGGGTCGTTCTCCCTGCTCGGGGGGGGGGGGGGGGGGGGGGGGGGGGGGGAAATGTGAGTACCAGCTGATAGCAAGCTGGCGGAATGAACAACAGACAGCGCATAAATGTCATCCTACTGGATTTCAGCAAGGCCTTTCACGAGGTTCCGTACAACAATTTGCAGTCAAGCTCTGCTGTTACGGGATACCAATCAAGACAAAGTAGTGTATCAAGAATTTCATTGCTGATGAATACCAGAAAGTCGTAATTGATGATTTCTTCGTCTGCGCCCGTTACTTCTGGTGTTCCACAGAGTACAGTGCTCGGCACTCTCCTCTTCCTCATATACATCAACGACTTGCCACAACGCGTCTCCTCTGTTCGCTGCCTGTTGTACCGAGTTGCTGTCGCTCAAAAGGACTTGAATCATTTACAAGCATGGGAGAGAGACTGGCAGATGCGTTTTCACCCAGACAAGACTTAGTCTGAGTACATCAGAATCGGCAACAAAAGCAAGATAATGGAGTCATCATACAACATCCATCGCCAGAAGTAAAGTAAAAAACCTGGCTATAGACAGTACACTGGTGTGAAATAGTCACACTGACATGCTTAGACTAGCTTCTAGTCGGATATCATATTTTAAAGTTAATAAGTAATATTCTTCTACTCCTTATTTGATCTTGGGAAGATATACTCTGACTAAAATGCCAGTTTGCCTTATCAGTTGGTGTTCGGTAAGGGGTACAGAAAGGCAATAAACATTTCATGACTGTAGCTGTAATCAATCATTTACCAAGGATCTTGCGAGGTAAAATTCGCATTGTACTAGACCTTGGTGTCTGAGACAAGATTAAAGTCTAACAAGGTTTCATATTTGATAAAAACACACATGAAGGTTGGTAATTGGTTAATATGACATCAAGGTCTAGTAGCTAGACTATGACATGCTATCTACGACAGACAGCCAGACAGTTGCTTTCCTATCCTACGCAGGAATCTCTCTGCATGCCCAAAGGACATCAAGGCAACAGCATACAAGTCAATAGTTAGACCTAAACTAGAATATGCGGCCACCCCCTGGGACCCCTGCAAACAAACTAGTCCAGTTCAATCGCAATCTTCCGTTCACATCGTCTAGCTTACTGATCATATGCATATTGGAAATGAAAAAGGGGAGGTTGGTAAAACCTAGTATTCCTTGAATTTCTCGAATCAAGGTCTGCTTTAATTAAGGAAATTTAGTAATCCCGGATCGTTTTGTTATTGACGAAGAGCTCTGTGTGAATGATCCATGTCCCTGTCTTGAGATAGATATAAGAGCTTTATTTGTTTAACCGTCATTCATGAAGGCTTACAAAAGTATTTAGGCTGATGAAATAATTATATATATATATATATATTCTTTACGCTTTATTCGCTATCTATCTATCTATCTATCTATCTATCTATCTATCTATCTATCTATCTATCTATCTATCTATCTATCTATCTACTATCTATCTATCTATCTATCTATCTATCTATCTATCTATCTATCTATCTATCTATCAAAATGTTAAACAATCTGTCTACATGTGCAATTTATTAAAGTAAAGACTCATGTGGACAACTTTCAGATGGTTAGAAAAGTAGTTGTGTATAAGTATGAAACGTCCGCTTTATAATGCAGTTTTCTTTCAAAAAACAAAATACAGAGGAGTACGGCAACTTGGATTTTTCAAGTACGGCAACTTGGATTTTTTTAAGTACGGCAACTTGGAAAAAAAATGCTGAATTAACTGTACGGCTACTTGCGTCACAAAATTGCAAATTTGGAAACTACTGACACCATTTTGACATCGTTTGGAAGGAAAGGCCGTGGTTATTATCATGTTTGGTTTCATCACATAGGGATCGATTATAATGCTAGTGCTGATCGTGAATCAATCTATTTTTACATGAAACAGATGGAGATGTGAAATCTACACCAGGGCCATATTTCCTTTTGAGAATTCTTTGTCGTTGCTTTCGCTTTGTTTCATTACTGAAAATACTTTGGAAGAAAGTCTGTCCACTATTGGTCTAATCAACGGAAGGAACTTTCCTTTCGTGATGGGAAGTTTTTTTTTTTTTTTTTTTTCTTTGTTGTTTTTGTTTACGAAATAAAGTTTGTTTTTCAGTGAGCTGAAATAGTTTCTACTTCGTTCTTGTGAAACTTACAACTAGAATAGACGTTAGTTTATGTTTTGAGAAGTGTTTATTCCTTTGACGAGAGTTTATTCAAACGAAGGTCCTGTAATATGCATACTATACTCCAGTTATTTAAAATTATGAGTGAGGCCATTATTATTATTAGTAGTATTTTTTTTTTTGCATTACGAAAACATGCCTATTCAAATAAATTGAACATTTTTCCACCAAAAAAATGAAAATGTTCAGATAAAAGATTCTGCTATTTTTCATAATTCAGCTCAAAACATAGATTTTGGGTACTCGTTGGAACCGTCTCGACCAGGCGGTTTCTGACGAGTACCAAAAATCTATGTTTTGGGCAGAAATGCGAAAAATAATGTACACCCCTACAAACCCCATTCTACTGGATAAAAGTGGAGTTTAAGAGGGTCAAAATTGCATAGGCATGTTTTCATGATGGTCTTCTGTTGTTTATTTTTTCGAAATCGGCCATCACGTGCACACATGTTGCAATTTTTATCTTGTATATTCTAACCATTGTCACACATTCACGCCAGACAACAAAAAGCTACTTTAAAGAAGGTGATTTAAGTTTCCTCCATACAGTTATTTCACTACATTTGAGGTAATGAAAAATTATATTTGCAAATAGTTACCCAAACAGATTTTTCATCAGATGGTAGTCCATGTAAATGTAAGGATATGAAAGCAAATAGTTTTATTGGAAAGTCACCATGTTAGTAATTTATTGCATTTTTCCTTGGTTTTGCAAAAAATGATATCTTAATCCACAGAACAAAAATGTGTAAAATACTATCATAGAATTGTGGCTAAAGGTTGCCTTTAGGCACTGCAAGAGTGGAATTTCAAGTAAAATACCTAAATACTACTGAAAATTAATGATTCCTCCCCCCACCCCCCCAAAAAATGTAATTATTTAACCTGGTACTATTTTTAAATTCAGTGTATGGTAGCCAAAAATGACCAATTCTACCAAGTTCGCAGTAAGATCACTGATTGGGTTGAGGTGTTGCAATCTCTTGCATTTAGCTTGTAAAATGATTGACCTTCTTTGGTGCTTTTAGTATTTCATTTTATATATTTCATTCATGCAATTTATAACAATTTATGAATCACTGCACCAAAGTTTCACTGTATTATTGATTGTGTTTACTGGGTGGGTGATTTGATACTGGAATTAAATCCAAAACCAAAAATAAATAAATAAATAAATAAATAAATAATGAAGATAAAAACAGTTTATCCCCATATTTGAACTGAAAGAATGAAAGCAGCCTGTTCAGCACCAGGATTTTTGTCCAAAAGGCTTCTGATCACTTCCAATAACTGCTAAGTTATAGCAGTGATTTTTACCCATTGATTTGTTACATTGGTTTACATGAGTCACCATAAACAAATAATTGATGTTTGGACATATTTATCTAATCCAATTAATGATCTGTTGTGTCACCTACTTACCAATGTGCGGGTTGGTAAAAATTCATAGAAGCCCAATGCTTTTAATAAGTTAAAAAAGAAATCTACCTTTTTCAACTTATTTACTTGGGTACAGGGCTGAACAACACAAACAGGACAATGTTACACGTAGAAACTAGTTCAGACATGAAGGCATACTATTCATGAATTAACGAACAAATTATGTTAGAAAGTACGTGAAATTAGGCGCTAGACAGTTTCAAATATGAATATTATGTTTTAAATTTAAAACAATTATGTACTATTGTTTTTTTTTTTGGGAGGGGGGGGGATTAGTTCCAAGGCGTATGAATACGTTTTTGCATTTGGCAAGATGGAAATCTCTTCAATTTGACAGCTACACTAATTTATCAGTGATGACAGGCTTCCAAGATAGGCGATTTCATTATGGTATATGCAGGAAGAAGGCTACATAGCTGACTTTTCAAGGTATTTTATTGATGATGGGGAAAATAAAATGTGGAAGGCATAATTGATGAAATCTCAGCATTTCAGATTTACCGCAAGAAAAGGAGATGATGGCGCCCATCGAGAATAAACATGTCAAAAAAATCTGGTTTTCAATTCAGGTAGCCTTTTTGATAGAAAGCTTTGTTCGAGTCGCTAGTATTTGATGTGAACTATTGATCTGCAGCTGTTTAGTAACTTTTAAAAAGTTTATTAAGCGGTTTCCTTTTTTCCTGGTAAAAGTGAAAAATACAGAATTTCATTTATTTTCAAAGGCACAGGGATGTTGCTAATGCAAGAAAGTACTTGCTGTAATAACCGTTGATACCTCCAAACCTTTTTCTTGTGGGACATGGATTTTTAAACGGAAATCAGGATTATATTTTGGGGGAAAATCAACTTGCAAATCTTTCATCTATATTTTTCTTGTGCAAATGTATTGAGGAAACTTAAGATGTCCTGAGATAAAAGTACTTTCATAAATTTCGTTTCCGTTCACAAAAGGTTACTTTCGCTGTAATATAAAGGGTAGCTAAAATAATTTTCATCCTAGTTGTAATCTAAAACTGTAGGTTTAACACTTAAATACCAGCATTTTAAACAAGAAGTGCAGATCTGGTAAAACGCAGCATTATGCCGCCTTTCTATGTTTGGATTCCATGTCCCAGTGAGATTCTATGATGGGGCGGTCTAAGTCCCTCTGGAGGGTGACCGAATAATCAGGGAGAATTATGGTCAGGTACACTCCAGTGTCACCAGCAAATAGGCGAACCCTGGACCACACATTGTCGGACAGGTCGTTAAGGTATAATAACAATAATATTGTGCCTAGAACTGATCCTTGTGGTACACCTGAAGAAACTGGAACCTCATCTGAGTACTCACATTCAAGTGCAACTATCTGACTTCTCTCAATCAGAAAAGACTTAATTCACTGGATAGTTAATCCATGTACCAGTAGCTTGCGAAGGAGGTTCATGTGATTCACCTAGCCAAAGGTCATGCTAAACCCAAGATAAGATCTATTTGTTGACCATTTAATCATGATCTGGTAAGGTCATAAACAAGCAGAATCACATGAGTGTCACAAGATCTGCGCTCCCAGGCTGTTGAGTATTTTGTGATCATAAGGTATGTCCAAACCAAATCTTATGCGGCGAAATTTAGTTTCAACCTACAAAAAATCCATTTTTGGAAGGATTTTCTGCTTGTCAGAATTTTGTAAACCTGTCCCCGTAGAAAACCTAAAGCAAATTCTTATATGCTCATTATGACATAAAGACCACATTGGCAATGGGAAATTGTTTTTAAGAAATAGGTGCGATATGGGCATAAGAGCAATTTACGATCTTACTAGTGAGGAAGTGGTATTTTATAGTTTTGAACAGTTAAAGGCGAAATATGATATAAGAGCCACATTTTTAGACTACCACCATGTAGTAAATAGTATTTCTCAAGTATGAAAAGATCAAATTCACATGAATCGTGTATTTGCTGTTAAATTTAAACAAAATGTAGTTTGTAACATATACTTTCAAGACTTGATTAGTTCAAAGAAAGGGAGTAGACTATTTATGATATTTTGGTTAGAGTAAACGAATACATTACACAAACAAAATGGCAAGCGGAGTTAGGAGATATAGTGGAAAAAGAGCATTAAAGACATTTCACGAGACAAAACTACGCGACTTTCAATACAAAATCAACAATAAAAATTTAGTAACACATTCATTTCTATTTAAAATTAATAAAATCAGGTTTGTAGTTACTGTAATGAACAACCAGAAAAAATCCATTATTTATTTCTTAGATGCCCAAAAGTAAGAACGTTTTAGACTGAACTTTAATCATGGTTGACCACAAATGTAAATCCAGAAATATCGCTAGAGGATCGTAAAATACTATTTTCACACGGTGGTAAAGCAGAAGTGGTCAATTACATCTCTCTCTCTCTCTCTCTCTCTCTCTCTCTCTCTCTCTCTCTCTCTCTCTCTCTCTCTCTCTCTCTCTCTCTCTCTCTCTCTCTCTCTCTGTTTTAGCAAAATATTGTATGTACGAAAACAATTTTTTTTTCAATGAATAAAGTGCTTAGCGAGAGATACATTTCACTCATAAACAACAGGTTAGATAAATTCTTTAAGATTAAAGCCCCTCTCTCGCCCAGCCCAGTGGAATTCGTTTCACTGACCGCTCCAAGGCGGTTCTTCTGTCGCTGTTTATTTTTATTATGGTTTGTCTTTGAGTGTTTGTATCACTTATTTTATTTTGTTTTGGATATCGAATTGGCCATTTTGTGGAACAGTAACTGTCCTTTTGGCTTTCCGCTATTGATGTTTCCATTAGGGTCTGTTGTTTCATGTTTGTGTTTCTTTCCCCTTTGGTAACTCTGATGGGAGCTGTGGGTAAATTGTGTCGATTCCTGATCATTGCCTACACTTCTATATTCTACATATAACTACTTTTACCCAAACACTGATGATTCATGAGGCCTATTCCGACTTTATGTTTATGTTTGGTGTCAGGGTTCTGTTTTCCATCGACTATCTGCCACACATATAGTGCAGTAGACTTGTACCATTAGCTATAAAAGGCACATCTCGTAGAAAATACATGTACATTGTTACTACAGTTTTGTTTTCTGCTCTCCAATGAAAGAATTTTATTATTATTATTATTTTTTTTCAAATTGATTATCATCGTCTATTAGCCATAACGATGTTACACCCGTATGACTTTGTGCATTCTTTCATATCTTAACAAATATCTGAACGGTGTAAGAGGAGATAGCCGGACAGACGGACGGACGGACGGACAGAAGGAGGCGATAACACTATCCCCACTTTTCTTCGAAAAATGTGGGGATAAATATGGAGTGTACATGTTTTCTGGACCAGACTAGCTAGTTTTGCCCAATTAGGCCTCATCAGTGACCCTCAATAATTTCAAAATTCACCAATGGAAGGGCAAGAAAATATAAACTACACTATGATGTTGAGCAGAGAGACTTTTTACGACCGCCACACATTCCCAGACACCAGCTATAGTGACGTTAAATATGTTCTAGAAATGGTTATCCTTTGGAGTGAGTGAGTGGGTGAGTTAGTGAGTGGGTGTTTGAGTTTTACGTCCCACCAACAGCTAAGGCCATACGGAGACGGGACCTTGGTTTAAAGACTCATCCGAAAGTGTGGTATCCTTTGGAAGCAAGGAATGCACCACAAAACTGGAACATATGAAGTGTACATGTTTTCTGGGCCAGAATAGCTAGTTCGGCCAATAAGGCCTCATCAGTGACCCTCAAACCTTTTCAAAGCTTTCCAAAATGTCTGCACAAGAATTTCAGAGAAAAAAAGTTCAGTTAATATGGCATTAGGATAACACATCCGTGGGATATAGTAAATTTCTCAAACCTTAAAAAAGGCATCTTTTTTTCTGCTGAAGATTTGTGATGTTTTTCTTATTTGTACTCCAAACATAGGTTTTGGATGCTCGTTAGAACCGCCTCATTGAGGCGGTTCTAACGAGTACCCACAGCCTATGTCTTGGGGCAGAACTAAGGAAATTAATGTTATTCCCCGTAAACCCCAGTTTTCTTTATATAAAATGGGGTTTAGTGGGGTCTTAATTTCACGGACTTGTTCACGTGATGGGAAGTGGTTTTAGGTTCTAGCTTTACGTAATAACGGCAAATTAAGTCATTACCTACCGTCCGTATTTTTTTATTTTTTTATTATTTTTTTTGGTTTTGGTTTTACGGCCCTTTCAAGATTATTTCACCCGTATCGTGCGATCGTTAATCAGAGATGGGCGAAAACCAGAGTACCCGGAGAAAAACCACCTTACCTTCCGTTGCAGAACTTGGCGTCTCACATATGACCCGAGCGAGACTCGAACCACAGCAGTGAGAGACCTAATGATCAAGAGTCAGCACTCTTAACCACTAGGCCACGGAGGCCCGTTACCGTCGGTATGATCATTTTCCACATTAATCTGGTACTTTTGAGTAACAAGTTCCGGAGCCGATGCTACACGCTATCTCAATTTCGTTGTTGCATCGACTTTGCTGCGTCAGCGTCAATGCATCGTTGTTTAGACGTTGTATGTCTGTTGACTTGGACGTTGTTTAGACGTTGTATGTCTGTTGACATGGAGTTATCTGCACTTTACATTTATATACACTTGATTATTGCTGGCAAAAATATCTCGTATGATAATCATCGGCCTCAGTACCTCAGTCGGATGAACGTCTGACTGGTGATCAGAAAGGCGCGTGTTCGGTACCTGCCGGGTCGGCAACATTCTTTCGTGGAGATTGATCATGAAATATTTTCCACGGCCATTCTCTACCACTGGGCATCCGCTGATTCAAGAAGGGCAGTGTCAGTGTCGAAAGAGTGTGCACTGTACTGGTTAACTGCTTATGCCTCGGTCACAAATTCGGCGTACCCCGGCCGAGCTATACTATACGTTGTGGTCGGCCGAGCAGTCCAAGCCGAGAAATGGGTGTCTGGCTCGGTTTTGGCAAAAAGTATGCCGTGTGGGGCCTAGAGAGACATCCGCCGGGAATCGGGCGATGTCAGCCTAAGTTTTGCGGGGAAGCATCGGCGTATACGCCGGGCGGAAATAGGCCGGTGCACTGCAGGTTATCGACCGTACACCCGGCGATTGTTACTAGTCCCCGAGCATCGGTCGATGTTCCGCAGATGTCCGCCCAGTTTCCGGCCGCCGGACAAGGGACGGGTTTACCCCGCCGGAAATTGTCCAGTTGTTCAGGGGTATATAAACGGCATCCTCTCCTGCCTATACAACAAATGGGTCAGCTCTGTTGGTGGGTGAACATCCTTTTTCTTGACGTCGAGGAAAACTTTCGAAGAAAAGCGGAACAAGATGCCTCTTATCCCACCACTGCACCTACCGTCACCCCAGGAAAGGATCCGGAGGTTACATGAGTGGCTGCTTAGGGCTCGGCACAGTGCCAATGTGGTCTTTGCAACCTTGTGTGCGGGAGAAGAACTGCTGCCGCTGATGGTGGATGAAGCAATGGATCGCGTACCGTCCTTTGCACGGGCAGTTATCAAACGTTTACAATGCTTCCTACTGGTCTGCTAGAAACAGGCACCCATCGGAGATGGGGCCCTTATATAGTCGAGCGTCAATCAGCGATCGAGCG